>JAODAL010009049.1:0-113390 GCA_025379985.1 Phyllomedusa bahiana
GAGCTGTCACAGGATATAGGGCCTTGGCGTGTTTACTATCCATGTGTCGGTGGTCAGATGGACTTTTCCGGACACAGTGCAGACAACGCGCTTGAAATTTCAGATGACACGTGGCTGGCCAGGGCAGGGACAGCTTTTTGGCAAAGAAATGCCTGCTTGACATCTGGTATTGGGGGCAGGCGAGGGGCCATGACGTGGCGGAACCCATCTGTGTCCACCTGACAATATGGCAACATTTCCAAGGCCAAAAGCCTGGCAATGCCGACATTCAGGCTTTTGGCTTTGGGATGGTTTGGGTTAAAGTGTTTCTTCTGCTCCCAAACCTGGAAGACAGAAGGCTGGCTGATAGACTGGCTGCTGTACGGCGTGCAGGTCGTCAAACTGGCGGAAGGAGAAGGGGTTTGTATGGGTCTCTGGTGGTGCTGGTGGTACTTGGGCGACGGTGGAGGCTGAAGGCGGAGGCTGATCCCTGATAATGACTCTGAGAGACATGGGCAGACTGAGAACGCTTGGTGGTGGCGGAGGAGGAGGAGGGGGCGGAGACAGAGGGGGGTGACAGTGGTTGGAGGCCCGGCGTCGGTCTGGCCTTTTTTGGCCAAGTTTCCCTCCATTTCAACTCATGCATTCGCTGCATGTGACTGGGACATGTTGGTGGGGGGTTAACCACTTAAGGTTCTTGCCTCTACTTTGCGTTTACGGCAAAGGCAAGCATATGACATCGCTGGGTGAATCAGAGCTTGCTCAAAGAAGGCCCAGGCTTGAGAGGTCCTGGACCTTTTTGACGGCGATAAGCGAGGAGCGGGGTTTGGGCTGACCATGGCTGGCGGAAATTTCATATCAGCGGACTTCTGCGACCGCCCTCTCCCTTTTTGTGGCGGGACCCGTATTGACACTACCCCATCGTCTTCCTCCTCGTCCACTGATGAAGCGCTCGCAAGCAAATTCTGCGGAAAAGACCAGGATGGATCCGCAATGTCGTCATCATCATCATCATCAACACAGTGACTTGGTCGGGCCTGACTTTCTGCATCCAGAAACTGCGGGCTACAAGCAAGGGGCCACTGCAAGGCGTTGCCGAACCGCCCGGGATTTTTGCCCATAGACCGGCTACCATCACATCCTCTGATGGCATCAGTAACTGGGCGTCAGAGCAAACTCAATCATCCTCTTGATCTTTTAACATGCCCTTTTGACCCAACCGTATTTTCTCATCAAAGAGGTCTTCAGACAATGCATTATCCACAGTGGTGGTACCGAGTTGGACATTTGGGCCTGTCATGTTGGACGGATGCTGATGATGCTGATGACGACATTTGTGGCCGTTTACTGGGGAGGACGAGGAGGTGAGACTGCTAGATGCAGGTTGCATTTAAACCCCTGAAGGACAGATTGGCGACGATGTTCGTTACTTAGATTCACAGGGCCCTGACCCAGCGATGACAGGCCTAACGGTCCTGCAACTGACGATCCGCTGGCATGCGTGTTGTCGCCAGCACTGGAAGGAGCACCTTCTCTCGTACCTCTACCTCCATGTGCTAACCCCTCTTTGCTCGCTTACCACCTGCATTTTTGCTCCATGTTCAGAAATATAAAATTTGAGACGGTATGGAATAGTTTTTGGAAAGACTCTTATTAAAAGACCGCAAATCACAGCTATTCTCAAATCCCTCTAATCAAAAACAAAATTGCTGGATTCAAATTTAACTGCAAGGTGTCTATCAACAAATCTGACTGGGCAAAAGTCAAAAAAACACGTATCTGTTTGTTTTTCGTATAATACACGGTATTTTTTTGCACCTTTCAATTCACCTGTGGTGGACTATAGAATTGCTGTTTTCAGATTTACGTGGATGCTGCATCAATGAACAAAGCTGGGTGCGCAAAAGTCAAAAAACCACGTACTGTTATGTTTTCGTATGATACACGGTATTTTTGGCAACAAACAACCTGTGCTGGCTACAAGATTGCTGGATTGTAATTTAACTGCAAGGTGGATATATCAACACAGGTGGAATGGGTAAAATTGAAAATGAACACCTATCTGAAAATTATACTGATAATAAAAGTGGAGTTTTGCACCTAACAAAGAGACCTGCAGTTACTGAAAATGATGTGTATCCAATATAAGTTTCAGGCTGCCCAATATCCAGGAAATATTTCAATAGCAAACTGTTAATAATAAAGATATTGCAGTGCAATGTCTACACTAAGTCTTGGTGGACTTTATCCAGTGTTCTTTATAGATAGAGCTTGTTGTGATCGCCCGTGGGCCCCCCCCACCGCTCCCACCGTGACTTTACAGCGGTAGATGCTGCTTTAAAATTCTCTAGCTAACTACATAAAATCTTCAAATCTCTAATCTAACTAAATTGGAAGGATCACAGCTAATAGTAGAGGTTTCTCTGTGCAGAAATAGACTATTTTCGCTGAGCTGTTTGGCCACAGGCAGAGCGCACGTACTAGTCCTTTGAGACGGTGAGAGTCACTATGGCTGAACTGGAAGGGCTGTTCTATGCTAAAAGGAGGATGTGTTTTTTTTCCGCCAATGCAAAAAAACCTCACTTTGACGGCCACCATCCACCCTGCTCATTCTGTAATCTGATTTGCTGCCCCGAAAAAAAGGGACAGGGAAGGGCCCGGAAAAAATGGCGCGTCTAATAGATGAGCAAGGGTTTTTAAAACCCTTTTTTTATCGCATGACTGAAAATTTCGATCACCAAAAAAAAACCCTTCCGATTTTAAAACTTTGTCGATAAAAATCGCTCAACACTATTTATAAGTATTTAATGTTAGTTAAATTGTGTTTGTCTAGAATTGTGACCTAAAAATCACACCACGATTAATCAATGCATAAATCTAGGCAATTTCAAAGTGTTCACTTAGTTTTTCTTAAAGGAAAACTGATATGACTCTATAGATGCAGGGGCTGTGTAAACAGTGATAAATGAAGGGTCTCTGTTTTTTTACCTTTTAACCCTCTTTTAAATTTTTTTCTAAAGGGGGAGGTACACTATTCTCCTATTTAAATAAAGTGGTGGTCAAGCATGTGCACTGCCAATCTATTCAAATCTATGGGAATGACCACAAAAGCCAAAAACAGAGCATGTTGGACGGACATTCCATTCAAAAGGAAGGCATAGAACCTCCATTTTTGAAATCCCAGGGTTGGTTCCTAGCGATCAGACAGTTATTTACATGTTTATAGTTGTATTGATTTTAGAACAACCTATTCAACTACAATATTATTACAATTGTAATATAAGTTAAAAAATGAGAGCTGAGTTCTGATTGGCTGCTACATGAAACAAAGGTAGTCTTATTTTAAAAAAACAGTTTTGAGAATGGGGTCCATTTATTAAAAACATATAGCCTTCAATATATTGTAGGAGACTTTTTACTGGAATGGCCAAAGATATGGGGGATGGCTTTTTTCCCACATTACGGTCCGGGGATTTACCGGCCGTAAAAGTTTGTGCTTCGGGAAAGAGCAAGAGTGTGGTCCCTTTCCCGAAGATTGAGTAGGCTTACCAGAAAGCTGCAAGGTGCTTGGCCTTTTTGCTTTGAGGCTGGCTAGAGACTAGAACGCATCCGTGACACATCCCAGTGGGTGATATTTCTACCATGGACTGCTACACAAACTGTGAGTTGATTTCAGCCTAAGTTAGCTGTTGTGCTGGATTTTGCGTGGAAAAATAAAGCACTGTTTTTTTGTTACCCTTACCACAATTCTGTTTGTTGGCGGTTTTTCCCGAGGGGGGGGGGGGGGGCTAATTGCCAAATAATTAAATTTCCCTAATTTTAATAGCCTAATCTTTTGTTTTGGGTACCTTCTGTGTAGCAATCAGGTTTGTCGTCATCTCCCATAATCATATTTCCTTCCTCATCATATTGTGCAAAAGAACCTGGTGCACAGGTAGGAATAAGTGGTTCTTCAGTAGTTGGTTCAATAGTGGTTGGTTCAGGAGTAGTAGTAGTAGTTGTTGGAGGAAGTGTTGTTTTAGTTGTTGTAGTTGGAGTGGTTGTCATTCTTGTAGTGGTAGGTCTGGTTGTTCTTGCTACCTCAAGACCCCTAAGAGGTCTCCCTCCAAGGCTCAGAACTGGTCTGTCTTGAGCACTTGCCACTGGCTTGCTGGACCGTCCATGTCCAAAGAGCGGTAATCCATCAGGGCTGACAACTGGGGTGCCATTCAAATCTGTGAAGAAGCAATGATATAAATGTTCATAAATGTTAGCAGAAAGCACTGATTCCAGCAAAGTGCTGTCTTTTCCACAAAAAAATTAACCCAAAAATTAAACACTTTTTTTTAATTAACCTCTTTAACCAATAAATTAAACATGTGAAATTCATAAAAAGGAACATCAGTTAAGATGTCACAAAGATAGTACTGAGGAGGAGGAGGATATTCCCAGTTTGGCAAATACAATCATATCACACACAACACCCTTTTTAAAATCATTTCGATCAGAGCCCAGAAAGAGACCCAGGGCCAGGCAAGAGGTTGGCATGTCACGTATATTCAGCTGTGACATGTACTTTAATTATACTCATGCAAGTAAAATTGAAATAATTTTACTCTTACACAATGGGCGATATGTATGAACAGCGCTGGGCCAGTTTTCTGGCGTGCTTTCTTGCCAAAAACTTATCATAGTCCTGTTTTATAGATGTGTAAAAAGTCGTATGCCCAAACTTGCCGCAATCCGCAGCAGATATGACACTTTTGAATGTGCCAAGTCTGCAGGTGGCGTGTCCTGCCGGAATTGTACGAATGCACCAAAGTTTGGCGCATAACTGTCATACAAATCCGTACCAGTTTCAAAGCGGTATGGCTGAGAAAATTTTGCCGTAGAACGGGACACATGTATAAAGTGCTGTGAGACACTTGGTTACATCCTGGTGCCAGTGTTTCAGCCCTATGTGTGCTGCATTATTTGTGATATGTTAGCAAGATAACTGGCTTGGTAAAAGATTCTAGGTTATGCGCCTTCATTGATCATGGAACTACGGAGACTAGCAGCACCATCTTTCAACAACATCTGGTATCTATTTTTACTGCTTTCTATGACTAACATAGTACGATACTAAAAGAAGTTGTCAAAGAGGACTTAAGAGTGAGCTTGGTCGGGACTATTTATTGATTGAAAATTACAAACCACAAGACTACAACCCACTAGTAATATTCACATCTTCAAGGAAATTGTCACACAATGCCTCTTGAGAATATCAAGAAACCATGGCCAGCCCGGTTTCCTTACCAAGAATAAAATTAGAGTATTAATTGCATTATAAAATAATGGAAAATAATTTACCTGTCTAGGATGGCAATGTTGCCATCCTAGACAAGTAAAAAAAAAAAAAAAAAAAAAAAATGCGTCTTCATTCTTTTGGATAAGGAGTTTTAAATGTAGATCTAATTATTAGAGAATGAGAGAGTGAGAACAAATTCTTAGTAAGACAACAGATGAGGACTTCTCACTAATTCAAATGTCATCAATTGGCTATATTTGTCTGTCTCTCAAAGTTCTATGAAAGATATTCCCCCACTAAAAAGCTATACTACTTGAGCTTGATATAATTACACAGGTATTTACTGGATACATACTATATCTCATACTACATCTCATACTATAGACATTTGTGGTAACCGTTTTATCATGTGTAAGGGAAATAATGTGTGAAATGAGAAGACTTTGTGATAAAGTGGTAATGTCTGATATCCTTTTGGCTAATTTAGATGCAGAAATGTGTACAGCTCCATTCCTCCCAACTAAAGGTGTCAGGGGCTTGGTCTATTTCTATTTCTCAGTAAATGGGGGGACACACATGTACGCATACAACCACTAGTGCTAGCTCTTCTTGAGTTTACATTGCAGTACACTTGATGGATAATTTTACCTCCAGCTTTGTGCCCCTCTAATCCATCTTAGGAGGTTTCCCCCATCCCGATTTGAAATATCTTCAAAAGCAACCTTAAAACTTCCTCTCCAGAAAAGCCTGTAACCAATAATAACACTACTTCCAATACACATTTTGTTTCCATTCATCTTTCCCTATAAGCCTTCATGGGCAGTGTACTTTCTACCTTTGTACCAGTCTGTCATTCCTTTAATTGATTAAGTTTAGTGTTTTCTTACGTCATAAACCCATATTTCATATATACAAATGCCTGGAATTAATATCACTTCAAAACAAATCATAACACTGAATCAAAGCATCCAGACTGAATTTTTGATAATTGAAAAGATTCTCAGAGATTTGTGTTATTAAATATTTAAAACTTTTTTTTTACTTAAAGCACTTTGATGGTCATGTTAAGAATAGGAATTTAAGAATAGTATGGTAAATTTAACAAAACTCAACAACTCAATAATCCTATTTTATGACACATATATTATAATATCCAAAATGGTAACACATCATCTGCACAAAGATTTATTTTCTCTTTTTCTCTTGTGTTATTAAACCATTTTACTAATAGCAGGGGCGTAACTGGAACTCACAGAGTCTCACAGCAAAATAAGATAGGTCCCCCAACACTTAAAGATAGGAAACTCAACCAGCAGCATAATTGGCAATTATTGTAAGTATAAATAATGTGCGATATATCAGAAAATTTGCATAGTAGAGCTGAAGAGGAGAAAAAACAAAAAATGTGTTATTCCTTACAACAAAAATGCAATTTTCTTGCAATTGACTGGCCCCTTCAACCTCTGGGCCCCATAGCAGCTGCTATGGCTGCTTCAGCTATAACTACACCCATGCCAATTGGTCTATTCTTATAAATTGAATTATCCATTGTAAGAAAGAATAGGAGAGGAAAAATTGTGGCATTTTCTAGAATTACATGTTATATGTTCAACTTTTTGAACCATTAAATCATTAGCAAACGCCAAATCAATTATGGATAGAGTTGTAAATGTGGACCAGCAGTTTAATAAATAGTGGTTAATTATAAAAAGTCCAAATGCTGAGCATTGCATAGAATGGACTCTACAGAAGGGCACACAGTCAGTGGACCACTGTGTCTGTCATTTACTTGTCTTCTTGTGTGCCATGTAGCTATAAGTATGACAAAATACATAAAGTCCATGAGACTATACATGAGCGATTTTTATTCCAATTGTAGTGCTGTTTTTAGGATATAAAGAAAGGGCTACATAGGAAAAGCTTATCTATGTTTATATTTACCACTATTTCATAGTGAAGGGATTTATAAGATTATTTAGCAGAAATTATAGTTGTCTACCAGGAGGATATAACAGTCCCTGAAGTGAAATTTTTGACTATTTTACTATTAGCCCTTATTTCCTATATTATAAAAAAAATTAACATTACACTTAGCCACATAAAATTTGGTTTTATCACATGTTGTTAAAAATGCCATCATGAGGTTTTATTCCTTGTGGTCATGTTACTCAAGGTCTAGAACTTACCGATGATTGTTCGTCCATCTCCTCCCAACTTTATGCGAAGGGGCTTGCCTTGGGAATCCTGAAGATATCGTCCTTCAGTGTTAAGAATAACTCCACGGTTTAAATCTACAATCTAATAAAAGACAGATAAAAATAGAAATATGAATGAAATCAATAACTACAAATAATGCATCATCTGAAATTTGAATACCAGTTAAAGAGGTTATCTCAAGGTAATCAGTTGATCATCTCAGATCCTGCTTCTAGAAAACAGATGATTTTGCTGGGAAAAGCTGCAGAAAACCAGTCTGCAATATGGCCAGGGGTAACTAGGTACAGGGGTAGCAGTTGCTCCGGGGCCCGTGCGCTTAGGGGGGCCCGCGCCCCGGGGCAGCTGCTACCGCGTCCGCTACCCCGGTGATGTCGCTCCTGGGCCCGCCCGCAGTGAACATACTAGTTCACTGCGACAGGCACAGAGCTGCGGGGCCCGGCGCATGCTGCCTCTGAACGCCCGGGCCCTCCAGCCCGAGCGTTCAGAGGCAGCGCTGGCCGGTTATAGCAGAGATGAGCGACACTCGCTCCGCTCTGCTACTTCCCCTGCCGGCTCTCACTGATCACGTGGGCGCGCGCGGTGATGTCACATCACCGCGCCGCCCGCGCTGAGCGCAGAGGGCCGACAGGGGAAGTAGCAGAGCGGAGCGAACGGCGCATTGGGGGAGCGTGGACCGAGGTAAGTAAACTATTTCTTATTTTACCTGCCCCTAAGCCTGCCTGTATACCTCCTAAGCCTGCCTGTATACCCCTAAGCCTGCCTGTATACCCCTAAGCCTGCCTGTATACCCCTAAGCCTCCCTGTATACCTCTAAGCCTGCCTGTATACCCCTAAGCCTGCCTGTATACCCCTAAGCCTGCCTGTATACCTCCTAAGCCTCCCTGTATACCCCCTAAGCCTCCCTGTATACCCCTAAGCCTCCCTGTATACCCCTAAGCCTGCCTGTATACCCCTAAGCCTGCCTGTATATATCCTAAGCCTGCCTGTTTATCCCCTAAGCTTGCCTGTTTACCCCCTAAGCCTGCCTGTTTAGCCTGCTGTTTACCCCCTAAGCCTGCCTGTATATATCCTAAGCCTGCATATATACCGCCCAAGCCTGCCTATGTACGCCCAAGCCTGCCTATATACGCCCAAGCCTGCCTATCTGAAGCCCCCCTAAGCCTGCCTATCTAAAGCCCCCCAAGCCTAAGCCTGCCTATCTAAAGCCCCCATAAGCATAAGACTGCCGATCTAAAGCCCCCATAAGCCTAGCTGCCTATCTAAAGCCCCCTAAGCCTGCCTATATAAAGCCCCTAAAAAGCCTGCATATCTAAAGTCCCTAAGCCTGCCTATCTAAAGCCCCCTAAGCCTGCCTATTTTACACCCCCCCAAGCCTAAGCCTGCCTATGTAAAGCCCCCCAAGCCTAAGCCTGCCAATCTAAAGCCCCTTAAGCCTAAGCCTGCCTATCTAAAGCCCCCTAAGCCTGCCTATCTAAAGCCCCTTAAGCCTGCCTATCTAAAGCCCCCATAAGCCTAAGCCTGCCTATCTAAAGCCCCCATAAGCCTGCCTATCTAAAGCCCCCTAAGCCTGCCTATCTAAAGCCCCCTAAGCCTGCCTATCTAAAGCCCCCATAAGCCTAAGCCTGCCTATCAAAAGCCCCCAAGCCTGCCTATCTAAAGCCCCTCTAAGCCTGCCTATCTACTTATATGTGGCCCTATAGCTACCTAAACCCTGTCGACCTACCTATATTGCCCCAATAGCCCACCTAACCCCTGTCTACCTGTATGGCTCCCTATAGCTACCTTAACACCTGCTTGCCTATATGGGACTCTATTGCCTACTTAAATCTGGCCTCTCTGAGGCCCCCTATAGCCTATCTAAACCCTGCCTGCCTAAATGGACCCCATATAGCCAGGGGGGCAGGTGCTGGAAAAGTGAAGATTCTAATATACTCGTGTCTAAATCTGCAGGGACAAGTGGTCGGGAGATGTCATCATGATGGCTGACTGGACCGGATGCAGAACAAAAGAGAAAGTCTACGACTGGTTCAGAGAACGTCACCTGTGGAGTCACAATATGTGAACTACACTTTAAATCACATAGTCTGTGTACACTGATATCTACCACTATATGGTCACTATATGGTGGTTATATACAGTCTGCAGAGCCTGTGTACACTGGTATATACCAATATATGGTCACTATATGGCGGTACTATTGGTCTTTGTGTACTGATCAGTAATAGTGTAGGGGTCTTATTCAGTCAGTTTGTGGTCATGTTCTGGTGGTATAATCAGGTCCTTATGTAGTAGAGTTTTTGGTTATGTTGGGGTTGGTATCGTGGATTTGTTTGGTAGCAGTATGATAGTAAGATGTATGGTGAGGTATTTGCCCCTTGTATTATCTAGCTGCATGTCCTGGTAAATGTTCGTGGTCAGGGAGGTGGGCAAGGGGGGGGGGGGGAGTAGGGGCCCCATCCAAAAGTTTGCTTTGGGGCCTTGGCTTCTCTAGTTACGTCCCTGACTGCAGAAGGAATATAATATTACATAGCAGCCATTTGTACTGAATAGCTGTTCATATTATACATGAAGGTTAGAGTCTGCCTTAATGAAAGCAACCAATGTGATTTCCATATGACCTAACAGTACAAATAAACAATGTTTATTTTTATGAGACAACGTATTTAAATGTTTTTGGCATTTTGAATAAAACCAATACTTCTTGCTATGGGTAATACAATATCTAAATGTTAGGAAAACTATTAGGGGCCGTTTACACGGCACAGGACAAATACCAGTCGGTTTATCCGACCGGTATTTGAACTGTTTTCATGCTGTACACACGGCAACAGGGGGACGGCTTTTCTCTGCAAGTAGTGGAGAAAAGCCCTCCACCTTCACATAGACATGTTCTTCTGCCACCCGAAAACCGTACGGAAGAATGAACATGTACTACATTCTTCGGGGACTGTGGCACGGGTTTTCCATAGAGGCCCATGTTAAAAGTTTTCCCCCGGTTTGCAGACGGTTTTCAAAACCGAAAACCATCTGAAAAACCGGGTGAAAACCCGTGTCGTGGGGACAAGGCCTTATGGATAGTAACAAAACTTTTTTTAATTGTTGTTGTTATGAATCAGAGTAGACTACTTTTTCTAATTTATAACAGAAACAACAAAAATAATAAGCCTGCCTATCTAAAGCCCCCATAAGCCTAAGCCTGCCTATCTAAAGCCCCCTAAGCCTGCCTATCTAAAGCCCCCTAAGCCTAAGCCTGCCTATCTAAAGCCCCCTAAGCCTGCCTATCTAAAGCCCCCTAAGCCTGCCTGTATACCCCTAAGCCTGCTTATCTAAAGACCCCCAAGTCTGCCTATCTAAAGCCCCCCCAAGCCTAAGCCTGCCTATCTAAAGCCCCCCAAGCCTAAACCTGCCTATCTAAAGCCCCCTAAGCCTGCCTATCTAAAGCCCCTAAGCCTGGGCCCATTTAAAGCCCTCATAAGCCTAAGCCTGCCCCATCTAAAGCCCCCTAAGCCTGCCTATCTAAAACCCCCCAAGCCTGCCTATCTAAAGCCCCCTAAGCCTGCCTATCTAAAGCCCCCATAAGCCTAAGCCTGCCTATCTAAAGCCCCCCAAGCCTGCCTATCTAAAGCCCCTCTAAGCCTGCCTATCTACTTATATGGGGCCCTATAGCTACCTAAACCCTGTCGACCTACCTATATGGCTCCTATAGCCCACCTAACCCCTGTCTACCTGTATGGCTCCCTATAGCTACCTAAACCCTGCTTGCCTATATGGGGACTCTATTGCCTACTTAAATCTGGCCTATCTGAGGCCCCCTATAGCCTATCTAAACCCTGCCTGCCTAAATGGACCCCATATAGCCAGGGGGGCAGGTGCTGGAAAAGTGAAGATTCTAATATATTTGTGTCTAAATCTGCAGGGACAAGTGGTCGGGAGATGTCATCATGATGGCGGACTGGACCGGATGCAGAACAAAAGAGAAAGTCAACGACTGGTCAGAGAAACGTCACCTGTGAGTCACAAGATGTAACTACACTTTAATCACATAGTCTGTGTACACTGATATCTACCACTATATGGTGGTTATATACAGTCTGCAGAGCCTGTGTACACTGGTATATACCAATATATGGTCACTATCTGGCGGTGCTATTGGTCGTTGTGTACTGATCAGTAAAGTGTAGGGGTCTTATTCAGTCAGTTTGTGGTCATGTTCTGGTGGTATAATCAGGTCCTTATGTAGTAGAGTTTTTGGTAATGTTGGTTTTGGTATAGTGGATTTGTTTGGTAGCAGTATGATAGTAAGATGTATGGTGCGGTATTTGCCCCTTGTATTATCTAACCGCATGTCCTGGTAAATGTTCGTGGTCAGGGAGGTGGGCAAGGTGGGGGGGTAAGGGGCCCATTCCAAAAGTTTGCTTTGGGGCCTTGGCTTCTCTAGTTACGCCCCTGACTGCAGAAGGAATATAATATTACATAGCAGCCATTTGTACTGAATAGCTGTGCATATAATACAAGAAGGTATGAGTCTGCCATAATGAAAGCCACCAATGTGATGTCCATATGCCCTAACAGGACAAATAAACAAGGTTTAATTTTATGAGACAACGTCTTTAAATGTTTTTGGCATTTTGAATAAAACCAATACTTCTTGCTATAGGTAATACAATATCTACATGTTAGGAAAACTATTAGGGGCCGTTTACACGGCACAGGACAAATACCAGTCGGTTTATCCGACCGGTATTTGAACTGTTTTCATGCTGTACACACGGCAACAGGGGGACGGCTTTTCTCTGTAATTAGTGGAGAAAAGCCCTCCACCTTCACATAGACATGTTCTTCTGCCACCCGAAAACCGTACGGAAGAATGAACATGTTCTACATTCTTCGGGGACTGCGGCACGGGTTTTCCATAGAGGCCCATGTTAAAAGTTTTCACCCGGTTTGCAGACGGTTTTCAAAACCGAAAACCATCTGAAAAACCGGGTGAAAACCCGTGTCGTGGGGACAAGGCCTTATGGATAGCAACACAACTTATTTTAATTGTTGTTGTTATGAATCAGAGTAGACTACTTTTTCTAATTTATAACAGAAACAACAAAAATTATAAAACAATGCATCTAGTTGTAAGTGTCTCAGTAACATGAATGCTTTAACTCTATGGGATCTAATAAGAACTATTGACTACAATGGTGCTTCACATTGTTAACTATAGTAGTCGTAGCTCTGACTTTATTAAGGTTTTGTAAATAAAAACAAACTGTAAAATGTATGAAAAAACAAAATAAACGGAAAAAATACAATGATTTAGTGGTCCATATTTAGTTATGAAAACAATTAGTTCATTAACTTCAGAACCCAGAACTAACCCTGAAAAAGGTTTGGAATGTGCTAAACAGAATAAATTTGTAGATCTCCTACAAAAGACAATGGTTCTCATTTACTATTCTTAGACAGTGTAAACTTAGACAGGCTGTATAAAACTACACCAGATCACATTGGCTCATGCTGCTTGATAAATTGGTGCAGGTTTAGACTTGTCTAACTTTAAGACTAGTTTTTCTTTAGCTTACTTACCGCTCCACAATTATGGCGCATTTTTGGCATTGTGGCCATGCCACGTCCTTCTGTTGAACAGTGTGCAAAAAGTGTCTTAAGCCCATAACAAATGTGTCTGATGGCAAGCTACGACAAAAATGTGTCACTTTTTGGAGCATTTTAAGACACTTTTCTGAATCAACCACATTCGTAAATGAAGGTCACTGATAGTAAATTGATAGGCAGTTTGATTCTAACAACTTGGATATAAGACTAATGGCTTGAATGAAGGGCTGCATTGCTTATGGAAAGCACAGCACCTAGCCAGGAGTGGTGATGTGTAAGCAAAAAGGACAACAGTCCTGTAACTAATCATACACCAATAACATATCCAAATTATATGCTATCTATGGTGTGAAATTCTTTGGACTTCCAAAGCTGCAATAAATGTCACGGCTGCTCAGGTACTAAATTTTGCACTAAAGGGTTTTGTCACCTTTAGAAAATTGTAAATGTATTTGACCTTTCCTAATTGCTATTATATTTGTTTTAAAGCTCAAAAATCAGTCTGAAATTACAAGCAAACTCTATGCAACAGGAACTGAAGTAAACTCTGACACAGCTTAATCGGAAACAAATTCAACCAAACCTTCCTATAATTTGATACAAGACTTTTACATTTCTTTTCACAAAAACTAAGAGTAAAATAAACACCAAGCATTTCCTTTTGCTTAAAAAGGACAACATATTCCTACAGAAGTGTTAAAGGGGTTGTCTCGCTACAAAGAATAGCTTTCAAATTGTAGGGAACACAAAATAAAGACATTTTCCAAATATATTGCTTTGTTCCTCTGTTTTCCCTAAGGAGATACAAGTGAATTTATGACCTCCCTGGCTATGTCAGTTCCCTCAGTAACTGACCTGTAAACAATTCTCCCCCTGCTGTTTGTTCAATGAGATAACAGTGAGTGACCTCATCACACAGGTCACAGCATTGTCCTGTGCTGCTCAGCAGTAAAAAGCTTGATTTATGTAAAATAAATTAATAAAATAAAATAAATTAGGGCTTTTGTTTTGGGGATCAGATAAGAAGTCCTGTTAGTAGTTTGAGAAGCTAATCTGATCTAATTAGCATCTGAAAGCACAGCACAGAGCTGTATGCAAATGAGTCAGTCTGAACCAGGAAGTGACAGAGTATTTCATTCATGCATTCCCTGAAATTCTGAAGGGAGACAACTCCTTTAAAGGGGTTTTGCCACCATGTAATGTTGCCGTGGGAACCTCCAAAATGGGTATTTAATCACTTTTCTAAATATATGTGATTAAAAAAAGTGAAAACTCTGAGAGCTACAGCATTTCTCAACCCCCCCCCCCCTTGGTTACCACAAAGCTTCCCCTAGTCACAACCCAGGAGCTGAAAGGCCGCGCTTGCGTGAGTCACTTCTTATCTGATGACAGGCAGAATGAATGGTCTTTTAAGGCACCGGGTAGCAATATGTTTTCTTTTGTATACAGAATAACTAGCTGTAGTGTTATTAGATCCCTGCTTTATCTGATGAAGAAGCTTTCAATCTGCTGTTTAGAATAGGTGTTCTCTTTTGTATACAGAATTCACAAGTTATAGTTTGATTATTTGAGTGAACATGTCACAGGATCCGTTATGCAGGCTCTGTGCTCTGGCTGTGTGTGTCTGTGTGCGTCTCTGTGTCTTCCTGCCTGATTTGTTTACATTACATAAGCTGCTTAGCAGATAAGGTTTCTCCTGACAGTGCCGTCTGAGGCTCTGTGTCTTGCTGTATTGAATCCACTGTTGTACTGTTTATTAGTTCACTTAAGTTTTGAGACGCTCCCTTTGGATTCCTCACTCCCCCTTCCCCTCTCCCTCTCTCCACTGCAGCTTCATGACTCAGCGTGATTTGTTGACATCTTGCTCTCATACTGAACGGAGGTCAGTACTTGGTCTGGTGGCAAATCCCCTTTAACATATTACATCAGTTTAAAAACCTTTTTACTGCAGGATGAGGGACCTGAAAAAAGGGAATTATCTGTCACTGTATGAATGTCTACAGAACCTCGCCGCAGGGTGTTTGCATCGCACCTGTCAGGTCTGTCTTTCGGATGTGATCCAAGAATTGCATGTCATTTCTTGGATCGCATCCGAAAGACGGATGCGACAGGAGCGATGCAAACATGCAGCGGCAATCACTCATGTGAACGCCACTGCATGTCTTTCATTGCCGGCAGTGATAAACTCACTGCTAACTGTTAGATGCGTCTCTGGGTCCGTTCTGATGGACGTAGAGATGCATCAGAAAGGCGGATGTTCACACGGATGCAACACGCCGTGTGAACATACCCTAAGACTCTAAGGTGATGTTCACACGGCTTATACATGCTGTAATTGCGGGACGGATTTCGCAAACAATTAAAGCGTGTGTACGGGGGGGTGGGGGCGGGTCGGGGGTGGCAGCTCGCCGGCCCCAGAGACAGGCATTATCCACGGCGCGCATCCCGCGTATTCGCCGAGCAGGGTGGGGAGTCTGAATCCATAGTTCTCTATGAGAAGTGTGGATTACCGTAATGCCTGGGTCGAATTTCAGCCGTATTGCAGCGCAGTACTGCGCGCAATACGGACTGAAATCCGTCCCAAAATAAGCCATGTGAACAAGGCCTAATGCTCTAGACATAGTTACTAAACCATGTACAGTAACTATGTAACTATTTATGAGGCTTTAGGCATCACAGAACCACAATTATGATGATTAGTCAGACAATATGGTACTGTGATGAACATTTGCCATGAGAAGCCTCGAAAAATCAATTCAAGGTCCAAAGACCACTCATTAAAGATTCTTCCAGAACTTAATTTTAATAATGTTTATTTAGCAATGAAATCTTACTGTGTGCTGTTTCATGGTAGATTACAACAAAAGCCATTGAAAAGCATTAAAAAGTTGAGATAACGTTCTGTGTCACATTACGCTGGGGAACAAATAAAATATATATTTTTTAATGCCTACAAATTTTGACCTTATTCTGGGTATTTGAGTGCTGCTGTGTCTGAAAATATCATCCATTTTGTTCTAGCAACTCTAGTTTATGAGATGTTTATTACATGATTCTACGCTGTTCTTGCGATTAATTTGTTTATAGATATGTTGTGCAGATGAATAGAATAAAATTTGTTCATGCACATTCCTGTTTTTGTTTAAATGTGTTCTTTAAATGTGCTAAAAGTTATGGGGGACATGCATGAAAACTGTCTTGGTCTAAGACTTTTTTTGTTGCCCATAGAAACCAGAGTTCCCCTTTCATTTCATATGGTGCTCTGAAAAAATGAAAGGGGAGCTCGGATTGGTTGCTATGGGCAACAAGAAAAGTCTTTGAGCAAGACAGTTTTCATCCATGTCCCCCTATGTCGTTTCTGTTTCACATGAATTTCCAACATTTCTTTAGTACAATATTGTGCGACTTCTACCTTCAGCAGCATATGCTTGGTAAGGTGGCAATGCCGGGTGTCCAAAACTATAGCTGATAGGGGAAAACTGGTGTCATTTTCAGAATCCGCTCCCCAAACACACTCAAAAATGGGTCCAACTTTTAAGGCACCAACATAAGTGTTCTCCAGTGTTTAAAACATAAATTGTCAAGCTAAGGTTTGTTACATTGGACACTCATGGGACATTTTGTTCGTCCTGAACCTTCTTTAACCATACCTTAGTGTAGACACTGTGAAATTTCCGACAAGACGTCTGTCACTTTTACAGTGTAAAATTACATGAATGTATCATTCTATTGATTATGGGTACAAATTTATAAAGAAGATTGCCCTACCCACTTTGTTCCTTCTGGACCATAAATCATCCTCTGTCCATTACGGCTCCCAGTGTTTGAAGATGGTGTATTCCCATTAGTATTAAACCTTGAAGACATATTTGGCGTCCCACTATTACCTAGAAAATAGGTACAAAGGCTTAAATACACTACAGATTGAAATAACAACTACAGCACTGATATTTTTGTTAAGTAAAGGATATTTTTCCCTCAATCCACTAACATCAGTCCTTTCCCTTTTCATTTATCCTTTGTTTTTTTATCTTATGCTATCTTATATTGCATGTTGAAGTAGTAATTTGAATCTAAAAAAGAAAGTATGGAGAAGGGCACTCCTGTTGTAGTATTGGTTAGTCACCAGAAAGAAAGGGATCTTATCCTTTCACCTGGCAGAGTTGTACTATAATTTCGTACAACTCAAATGTAAGCACTCGAAGACAAGAAGCCTTTGATCCTTTTTATTCAGAGGGCTGGTATCGATAAGCTCAGGGTAAATATAAATTGAAAGTATAAAAAAAGGACCTTTTAGGTCGTATGAAAGCCATCTTGTTCATTTTATTTGGCTTTCATGCGAATGCTATTTATCTACCATACTATTTACCCACATCAAGTTAGCGCATGAAACGTCCTGTTTTTTTCTACACTTTTAATTTATATTGCATACTGAGAAATATATAAAGAATTCAGTATGTGTTCCAGGAAAGCAGCTTTGTAAACCCTACTATTTCTCACAATCCTGTTAATGTTGTATGACAACAATCTGCAGTTTAACATCTCTACTAGTTGTCATTTAGTAAGAGGTGACAAAGAATGTTGGGCCAAAAACCTGGATCTGCTTTACTCCTCTGCCGTCTGCTATCCAAAAATGGAGAAAAAAAATCAGAATAAGAACACAACCCACATATTTCATACAGGATTTCGACAAGAAAATTCTGTGTACTTGTCACTCATTTCTAGGTTTAGTGTATGCAGCCAGGCATAGGGAACTTTAGTGCTTTACTCTTGGCTTTCTTTTATAAGTATTTTTAATGTAGTAAAAAATTAAAAGTATGCTTGGAGTAAGATAATTTATGTCTAATGAAAGAGATTATTACCTTGTCGATTTAATGGCCTTGTTAATTGTCTTCGTAATGGAGATCCTAATCTTGAATTAAGTATTCTTTGACGTAGCAATGAAGAATGATAGTTTGGAGAAGTAGTTGGTGGAGGTGTTGTAGTTGGTAAAGTTGTAGTTCTATGTACTAATGACCTGCCATAGTGCAGTTGTCGAGATATTGATGGAAGTAAACGGTAAGGTGAGGCTCTGGTAGTGCTTTGAGGTCGACCTGTTGTTGGAGAAACAGTTGTTGTTGGTCTCCTTGATAGAGCAAATCGCCTAGAATTCATATAAGAGGAATAAACTGCGGGGGATTTATGACTATTTTCTTTTACAGTAGGGGGAGCACTTAATGCCTCCTCATCTTCCAACTTCGTAAGAGATGTTTCCAGAGACTGTTTGTTATTATTACTGATACCATTTCTATTTCTGTTTTTAAGGTAACGAACATTAGAGAATGAAGACAATCTTGTCCTTGCAGGTAATGTTGGGTTTTCCATTTCTTCAGTTAATGGTTCTTTTGAAGGAACGTCTTTTGTGCCAAAAGATGAAAAATCCGACTTTGAAGAATATGCAGGAACATGTTTAACTGGTACATCTATTTCAGATGAGGAAAGCTTGCTTAATTTTCTTTCATTTTCCTGCATGACACTGCCAGGGGTCCTATAAATTGGCCTTGATTGTGAAATATGAGTTGATCTAGAAAGAGAGAGAGACTCTTTATCTGATGCAGAAATTCTTGCCTTGTGTTGACTGTTGTCTTCCTCTGTATCCAAAGTATCATGTGACTTCCCCAAAGATACACGAGATAATGATGTTGAAGAATCATGTCCTGGTTTTTCAAATCTATTCTTTGAAGCAGTATTCCTGTTACTTGGTAAAAATGCAGAGTCTATGTTAGATTCAGTGGTTGGTTTTGAAGAAAGAGCTAAACTTGAACTTTGCTTTTTGTACATATTGGGAGTATTCTTTTTCTCTTCAGGGTGGACTTCATGTTCCTTGCGAGAATTACTTGTTCTTTCTTTATATGAATGTGAGGCAGCAGATGGAATTTGACCTTCTTTAGATGTTATTACTCCTGGCAGATGTTCAGATTTTGTACCAACATTGTTTTTCTTGACTGGCATAGCATTTGCTCTTGCCTTTTGCTGGGAGGTTGCAGATTTCTTATCATCTTTCTTGGATATTTGAATAGGAGAAGTAATAGCCGGTTGCATTTCTTCTATCTTTTTCATGTCTAATTCTTGGTTAGACGTCCTATGAGAAGATGGTCTGGAAGGTAGTTCAGATAAACTTGTGTAAGGATTTTCTTTCTTAGCAGGCAGATCTAGTAATTTCCCTTCATTATTTGTTTTTAAAGTTTTTGGAGCTAATGTAGTTGTCATAACTGTAGTTGTTGTAGTAGTTTGGGTAGTTGTTTCTGGCTGATGCCTTGATTCTCCATTAGATGTTATTTTACTTCCAACATTAGCTCTGATCTGAGAACTCCTTCTCCTGTAGTATTCTAGTAGAGATAAAGCAGATTTTCCAGAAAAAGATGGAGTGTTTTGTTTAGTAGAAGATAGGACTTTTTTCTGAGTATCTACTAAATTCTGTTTATTAATATTACTAGGTAATTGTGCTTCAGTAGTAGTTGTAGTAGCAGCTGTAGTAGGAGTTGTAGTTGTAGCAGTAGTAGTAGTAGCAGTAGTAGTAGTGGTAGTAGTTGTAGTGGAAGTGGGAGAAACAGTTGTTGAGGAAACTGCTCTTACAACACCTCTTACTGTCTGTTTTCTAGTTTTGAGATCTGAAATTCTTGAGGAACGAGGACCATTGTAAGTTTTAGTTTTTAAATCAGGCAAGTCGGTATCTGAGTCTTTGCTGTCTTTTTTAGCATGACGGTCTGAATTTAAAGAATCATGTGTAGAGAGTGTTTCCTTTTTTATAGAGATGGAAGGATGTGTTTGTCTAGTATCAGCTTTATGAGATTTAGACTTTGTTTGTCCAGCAGAAGTAGATTTATGGTCACTTTCACTATAGTCTTTTTCTTCCTCATCCACAGGAGACTTCTGCTGGATAGGCAATTTTGGCATGACAGAAGCCTTATGCTTCCTAGTATTTATAGATGTTGGTTCTTTGCTTGCTGGATTAGATATTAGCAAAGTTGATTTGCTTCTTTCAAAATCATGAACAGCGTCAACATTTTCACTATTTTTTCTTTTTGTGTCTTCAAACAAATGTGAATTCTCTCTGCTTTCATTGGATACTTCTTCACCAATCTGAGATGAGTGTTTATCTCCTTTTCTATCATGATCCTCTGACTCAACAGTCTCTAAATCCTTAGTTTCATTGTCATCAACTACTACTGTAGGTAGTGGTGCAGGTTTACGTTCGATAATTCTGCGTCCAACATTGAAGGAATTTGGTCTGAATGGTCTCCTGCCAGCAGGTGAATTAAAACGATTATTTAATATTGGACGGAAAGGTCTTCTAGGGCTTGGTGTTGACGTTTTAGGAATTAATGTTGTTGTTTCCATTTCATCAGTCAACTCAGTTGAGTGAGCCTTCAGCCCAAGCTCACTGGAAGTGGTCTTTGGAAAAGAGTGTGAAATGTCTTCTTCCAAAGATTCAGAAGAAATTATATTATCAGGATCTTTGTCCTCTCTTGAAAGAGTCTCTTTATGAGATTGATAAAGGTTATTCACTGAAGTAGCACCTACAAAAGCATGAACATTTTATCAACTTTAAAAATGGATAGCCATTAACATTACATTGCAATTACTTCAGCTTAATTAATAAAGAAAGAAAAACTGCATACAAATAAGCAACATATATCAAAAATATATCTATAAATAGATAAACCTAACACAATATAGAAACCACTGATATAACACTAGACAGTGATAACAATGAGTTTTGATAAATGACACTCAAAGGATGGGTTTACGTGTTTTTGTTGTGTTTTTCAACTGCATCAAACATGCAAGAAACCAAAAAAAAATGCATTTTTATTTCACTCAAGTTCCACTTTGTTTTCATGTAGAGTGAAATACAAAATGACCTAAATAAAAAAAATGCATGTGATTTTTAAACGTGGACGGTTTTTATATGTGTTTTTTATGCAGTTGAGAAACAGATGCAGTAACACAACGTGTGACCCCTGCCTAAAAGAAGAACTTGTCTTATCATCTAGGGCAACCAAGAACACTGGCTTTTAATTCTTTTAAAACAGTTTAAGAAGTTAAGCGTGGAACACTGCTATGAGCAACAATGCCTTTTTTTCTTCTATTAGTTTTGATAACTGAGATCTTTCTATAATTTTTACTAACTTCATCTATTAGCATGCTTTTAATGCGATGTCCTATTAGGCATTATACATGGAAAATATTCCATATAGGACCATAGGGGTGGTCCAGATAGGGTGGTCCAAATCGGACAACTCCTTTGGCCCAATCACACAATTTTAGCAACATTTTTAAAGGTTTATGGAAAAAAAGCTGTTTTAAGCATTTTTTCTGGTATTTCAACTAGCAAATTTTAGTTTGAAACATTCAAAACATCCTTTTTTCTGGTTTTATTCAAGTTCTAAAAAGAAGCATGTAGAAAGAATGCCAGCAAAAAAGCTAACCAAGAGCATGCTGCACTTTAACCCCTTAAGAACCCGGCGGGTTTTTTTTGGTGACATGTTCGTTTTTCCCTCCTCGCCTTCTGAAAGCCATAACTTTTTTATTTTTACACCTACATACGCCCAGGGTCGTTAAGGGGTTAAAAACAAAAAAGCCACAAAACAAACTTCAGCCACAGGTCTATGCCAAATAAAATGCCATTAGAAAAGCCACAAAAAGATGCTGCCAACTACCCTCGGGCAAGTTTATCAATACTTATTTATTTAATACTTAGACATGTTAAACTTAGACAGTTCTAAAATGTGCCACATTCATAAAAATGTTAATAAATCTGATGCATCTTTAACCTGCCCAACTTTATGGGCCACATGTATGAACCTGTTTAGGTCTAAAACTCACCTTTTTGCCCATAGGTTACTATGGGCAAAAGAGTGAGTTTCAGACCTAAACAGTTTCATACATGTGGCCCTATATCTTTTATTAGTTGGCTAAATTTATGGCATGAATTGTGGTGAAATGTAGCAATTTTTTTTTTGCTGCAAGGCTTCACACGCTAAGCCACACTCCCTTTCTGTGATGCCACACCCCTTTGGCTGAGACTCCTTTGGTTGGACTTGGAGCAGAAGTGCCTAGTAACTATGTACAACACATAATAAATGAAGTGTGAAACATGTACGCCATTATTTTTGGAGCAAATTGCACTAGAATTCATGCACAATTTTCTTAAAGAATGCTCCAGTGTTCAAGAGAATTTTTACACAATGCATTTGGATGTGTATCATCATGTCATAGATGCTGTTAAAGATGTATTCCGGGATCTAAGACTGCCTTTTGGTCCATCGGGGCATTATTAAAAATGGAAGATAAAGCTCATACTTACCTCCCGGATGCTCTCCTTCAATCTCAGGAAGGTAAGTATGAACCTTATTTTCTATTTTTCACTCCTTCCCAACATTGGACATACCCATATGTCCTAGCAGGAAGTGACTTCCCGCAAATGGACATATGGGTACGTCCTGGACATTGTGTGTGCTCTCAAGCAGGGCCCGCCCAATCGCAACATGAGACCAGCTGTGTATTACAGCTGGCCTCCACCAGGATTGCCGAGTTGTTATAGAGAATAGATATCAGTACCCGGCAGTAATGCTGTGTACTGTTCTCCATTGTATCAGGGATCTGAAGATCACCGATAAAAGTTCCCTTTTGGGAAAAGAAAAAAAGTAAAACACTAACACAAAAAATAAAAATAAAAACACGTAGACCGCCTTTTTCCCCCTTTAAAAATGCCAATCACCCGAAAAAAGATAAAAAAATAAATAAAGTACGCATATTTGGTATAACAACATGCGTAATTACCTACTCGATAAATCTGTCAGGTTATTTAACCCGCACGGTGAAAGCCATAATAAAAAAAAAAAAAACAGTCACAGAATTGCAATTTTCATTCACCCCGCAGCAAATAAAATGGAATGAAAAGCAATCAAAAAGTCATATAAACACCAAAGTAGTAGGAATAAAAATGTCAGTTCATTTCACAAAAAAAGGCCCTTACATAGCTCTGTATATGGAAAAATAAAAAAGTTATGGCTATCAGATTAGAGTGATGCATAAATATTGTTTTACAGAATAATAAAAACATTTTCTTAAAGTGCTTCAACATAAAAAAAAAACCTATATAGTTTGGGTATCACCATAATTGCATCGACCCACATAGTAAAATTAACTTTTCATGTATACTGGACGGTTAGTGCTGTTAAAAATAATAATCAAAAACACTACTAGGATTGCAGTATTTTCTTCACCCTGGCTTCCAAAAAATGGATTTAATAGTGATCAAAAAGCGTTGTCCTTCGAAAAATGCTACCGATAAAAACAACTCATCACACAAAAAACAAGCCCGTACACAGAAAAAAAATTTATGGCTCTCAGACTATGATGATGCCCAATTTTTTTTTTCTTTTTGAAAAAAAGTGTTTTTATTTTGTTAAAGCAGTAAAACATAAACAAATATACAAATTGGGTATTGCTGTAATCATAAAGATAGCATTCCATTTATACCGCATGGTGACCACTGTAATAGTACCAATAAAAACATCAACTCATCCCACAAAAAACAAGCCCTTAATCAGCTCCATATACAGAAGAATAAAAAAGTTATGGCTATGAGACTATGACGACATAAAAACACAATATTTTACATACGCATTTCTATTGTGTATAACTAATGAAACATACAAACTATGTAAAATTTCTATCACTGTAATTGTACCAACCCACATAGAAAAGTTATTGCGCACAAGGAACGCTGTATAAATGAAGCCCAAAAAACAATGCCTGAACTGCATCTCCATACCCGCATTTTCATGGACCAATGCTAAAAAAAAACATGGAACATCATGTGGCCAAAATGCACATTAAACCCCTAGATGAGATCCATGAGGGGTGTTAAATCCAAAATGGGGTGACTTCTGAAAGATTTCACCTGTTCTGGTAGTTTGTGGGCTTTGCACATCAATCTTAGTGCCCACCAAATCTGCGTTCCAAAAACCAAATAGCGCTCCCTCCTTTGTACTCCCCGATATGCATCCAAACAGCAGTTTACACCCACATATAGGGTATTGCCGAACTTGGAAAAAAATGTGCAATGAATTCTACTTTTTTTTCCAGGATTACTTGTAAAAATTAAACATTTTCAGCTAAAATTGCAGATTGTTGGAAAAAAATGCAATTTTAATTTTCGGCCTAAATGCTAAAAAAAATTCTGAAACACCTGTGGGGTCGATATATTCACTGCACCCATGTATATATTTCTTAAGGGGTGTAGTTTCCAATATGGGGTGTTTATATGGTGTTTATTTAGTTTTAGCACTTTAGGATGTTCTTTAGGCGCCTGTAATGGCGCCTAAAGAAAATTGTAATGAAAATGAGACCCCAAAGTCCAGTACGTACTTCTCCTATTTTGAGGCTTGTGGTTGAGCCAAATAGCAAGGGCAACATCTGGGATATTTCTAAATATGACAGAATTGGGGGAATCAATGTTGAGTTGCATTTTCTTGGTCACATGTATTGTGTTCCAGTGAATAATGGATAAAAAAAAGTGAAATTTTTAAATTTCACCTCCACTTTGCCTTAATTTCTGTGAAATACCTAATAGGTTCATAAGCTTCCTAAATGCTGTTTTGAATACCTTAAGGGGTATAGTCTATGAGGTATTTAACATACAGGCCCCTCAAAACTACATCAGAAATGTGAAAAAATTATTACTGAATTTCTAAGCCCCCTAATGTAAAAAAATAAAAAGACATTTAAAAAAAGATGCCAACCTACAGTAGACATATGTTAGATGCTAGTTATAAACTGTTCTGTGTGGAATAACTATCTGTCTTACATGCAGAAATTTTTTAATGTTGAAAACGGCAATTTTCTCTAAATTTTCACAACATTTTGATATTTTTCACAAATAAATAAAGGACTGTATGGACCAAAATTTCTTATTAACTTAAAGCACAACGTGTCACAAGAAAACTCTCTGAATGACATGGATAGGTAAAAGTACAAAAAAAAATATTAAATTATAAAGTCATCATTGGCTGCGGCGGTAAGGGATTAATCATGCCCGAACGGACCAAGAAGCAGTCTGAGATCGGAACACCCTTTCAAAAAACCTTTAGATTCAAATAGTTCCTAGCTTCAGCGGGAGTTCTGATCATCCAGGAACTTTGTTTCCCGACAAAAATTTTATAGAGATGGAGGAGTGAAAATTTTGAACTTGTGCTAATTCAGTTGTCATCTTGGAATAATATCCACTTAGGATATTAAAGTATGGATAACATCCATACATGATCTTCTATCAGTTGTAATATTAAACATGTAGAAACAGCCCTATAATAACCAGAACATGCTCTTTTTACTTTATTTACTTGAATGTAAATGATCCAAAATTAAATATTTTTCAAGATGCACGATTGACCCAGTAAAATAAAAAATTACATTTGTTATTATAAGTTGAAAAAAGGAGAAACACTAGATATTATTCTGATGGCTTAACATCAAAAGATCGGCAAACCAAACCAAGGCTGCAAACTTTTAGTGAAATTGACAGGCATGCAAAAAGAAATGTGGCAAACACATATGCAACTGAATCATGAATAAAATCAGTTTCCTGAAGAACACACATTTCTTACTAAAAAAGACTGTATTTATTCCAAAAAAATTAGTCAGTTATGTCAGTGAAGTAGCCACATTATTAGGATATGTGTACAGGACATTTTTTCAAAATTAAGCATTTATCCATTGTTGTGAAGAACCACAGAATGTTTAAGACATGACATTTTATTTAGAAATGCCCCATGTGCTGCTATTTATTTCAGATTTTAACTTTTTCATAGATCTCTGCAACTGTGGAAAAGACAAAGGATGTTTTTTATTTTTTTTCACAGAAGTAATATGACCCTTTTATACATTTCTTAATTGTATGTTAGCATTTCTACAGCTTTTTATTCTTTCCTCATGCTTTTTATAATATCACTTTTTCTGAGCAAAGCTTCATAAGTTAGTCATAATCAGTTGAAACCCAATGTAATCTTCAATGTAATCTTGTTGAAAGAGAAAAGTAATTTCTGTTTAAACATTCTTTAATCAGTAAGTGACTGGATCATTTACCCCCTTCCTGTCAAACACATTTACATTTTTTAGTACATTCCAGTTTGATATACTGTATATACTCGAGTATAAGCTGAATTTTTCAGCACAAAAAATGTGCTGAAAAATCCGACCTTGGCTTATACTCGATTCACTGTCAACGCCCGTGCGCCGTGATGGCCCATGCGCCAGCAGGGACACTTCTGCTACATGCGACTCCTCATATAGCAGAATCCCGAGTAAGCCTACAGCGTCCTGGCGCGGTCGTGGCCCGGGCTCTGTTGGCGATCTCTTCACCTGCATGCGACTCCTCTGGGAGCGCATACAGGTGAAGATATCACTGCGGAGCAGAGAGCGAGCGCCCCTTGCTCAGCAGTGGACTCCGGACGGCTGCAGACTCGCGGCTGTCCGGAGTATCCAGCACAGGCAGCGTGCTATGTCATTACGCTGCCTGCGTGGCCTGATGATATCACACTGTCTGTACCTGAAGACATAGCGGAGCGCCCGGGAGTCGGAGCAGCGAGGGAGCGAGGTAAGTGCTTGTATTTTTTTTTTTTAGATCCTGCCTATAACCTGCCTATAAGGGATATTTACCTGCCTATAACTTGCCTAGGGGAACATAGGCCTGCCTATAACCTTGCCTTATTAACCTGCCCTCTTTTTAATGGGAAACATTTTTACCTGCCTATAACCTGCCTATGGGGACATATACCTGCCTATAACCTGCCTATTACCTGCCTGCAACCTGCCTATAGGGACATATACCTGCCTATAACCTGCCTATGGGTACATATACCTGCCTATAACCTGCCTATTACCTGCCTATAACCTGCCTATAGGGACATATACCTGCCTATAAACGGCTTATAGGGACATATACCTACCTATAACCTGCCTATGGGAACATATGCGGGCCTATAACCTGCCTATAGGGGACATTAAACTGCCTATACCTACCTATGTGGGACATATACCTGCCTCTACATACCTATGGGGGATATTAAACTGCCTATACCTGCCTATGTAATTTTATTGGTATCCATTTTTGTTTTTGAAATTCACCAGTAGCCGCTGCATTTCCCACCCTAGGCAAAAGTGGCAAAAGTAGGTGTCTCGGCTTATATTGGGGTCAGCTTATACTCAAGTATATATGGTAACTTTTTTTGTGATCATTTTTACATTCGACTTTTATTTTAACAATATCCGAGAAGACAGCAAAAATCTATATTCTTTGTTTTGAAATTTTATAATCAATTTATACAGCAAAAAGTGGCACTAAAATAAGTTTTTTAATTGTGTCACTGTTGTTTATATATAGGTTTAGGGTTGTGCTAAAAATTGCAGTATGGCCTGTTTTATTAATTTTGCATGTTTTAATTATTTAATTTACAGTTTTCTCCCTTCTCCCCAAAGAATGTCAGAAATTTGTGCATAAATTTTACATACATTTTTAAATTTTTTATATTTTATATTTTTGTTGCTGTTTTCCACTACTATTACTGTGACTAATATAAATACATGTTTAATTCCTAACTCAAAAACAGTGACTGGTGCTCTTTAATCAGTTTTATATTTGTATATAATATAGTGTAAGGAAAAAATAATTTGTTAGGTTTTTTTAATGTCTCGTGGAGCTGATTTTAATTAACTTTCACCTTCGCACAAAAGTGATTATGAAGTAACCTGAAAGTCCAATCAGTTGTTAGTTTTTAGAGAAAGCGACTCGATTTTGCATTCTAAAAGAGCTCAACTCCTACCAAAAGTATTCATCAGATTTGGCAATGAACAAAACCGACATATGCTGCCAGTCATACTAACATAAAGTGCTCACTTTTCCTATGCATGTACAACATTCCTTTACAGATACAACACAAAGAGCTATTGTTTCTGGTAAAGGAGAAGTAGATTTTATTATATTGTTACACATGTAACCATTAATTTAATACTCACTATAAAACACACATTCATTGACTTGTAGGTTTTATTAGTTTTACAATTAGCACAGTGTCTACAAACAACACCCTTAAAGGGGTTTTCTCGCTACAAAGATCATATCTGTATTGATTGGGACAGTAAAATTAGCACTTTTGCAATTGGTTTGTATTACCTAAATCATTTAATATAGCAGCTATGGAGCGGATCTTTGTGTGTCTAGAGCTAAATCAGCAGCCTGAGGTCGTGCCACGCACCCTTTGCTGTTATTGGCTTATTTAAATTTAGTTCAGCCTGTTGGGACATGCCCCCTTGCTGTGATTGGCTGCCTGCATTCTTTGCTTACCCCCCTCTGAGCTGTGGAAAATGAAAGTGAAACTAGCTGCCTTCAGCTCTGTGATGGCTGTGTCTGTATAATAAAGGCTGTCTGAGCTCCTCTATGCTCATCTCCCAGCTCTATGTGAAAGAACTGGGCAATTACTGAGTCTCTAGCTGTTATATTCACTCTCCCCATATAAAACAGCCTTATACACTCTGTTCCCCCTCTAGTTCCTGCCGGATAACAGAGGGGGGAGCAGATAGCATTCCTCACATTTGTTTCATCATTTCTGTCTGTATGAATAAGTGTTTACACCAATACATGTGTTATGGTTACAAGCTTGTGGAGGGAGGTGACAGCTCTGCAGATATGAGAACTGTCCACTGCAGGTCTGCGGAGCTGTGACATCCTTGTTCCTTCCATTGCTCAAAGAATGATGATGTCACCAGTATTCAGTGAGGGAAGACACGCCTACTGGGAGGAGAGACCTGCCCCTGGATTTGAAGCTGTAAGAGAGAGAAACAGCTCAAGTCTGCGAAAGCTTGTGAAGAGAAACCCCCTTTAAAGGCTTTTTCTAACTACAATGATTAGCTTTTAATATGTAAGGACAGTTAATACAAGACTTTTTCTAAACAGTTTGCTTTGTTGATTTTTCTTTGGTCAGGAGATAAAATCTTATCTCCTGGTAGGACACACAAGATTCTGGTTATAATCATCTCTCTCTCTGTCTCTCTTGCACCCCTACACCCCCACCTCCCCTGCTCGTTATTATCTCTCATTGCTCTAAGCTGCAGTCAGTCACTCAGTCCAGCCATGGTGAGTCCCCTCCTGCAGAGTAACAGACTCTGAAAACTACTTATTTACCTAAGTAAAAGCCCTTTAGAGCCCTGCAGCTTGAGTACTACACTTATAAATCTCTTGCACTTGTTGTCAGTGTAACAGGAATAGCTAGGAATAGCAGAGCTGATGTGTCACTCACCTTTATAGACCTGCCCACAGTCTGAAGAGCATGTGTGATTCTAAAGCTGGCTGTTGCTGTGAAACTGCATGGTGAGAAAACCCCTTTACATAGCATAGGGCTAATGATCGATCGGGGCAGAGAACTGATTCCAGATATTGACTTGCTAATAAGTAAAAAGGAAAAAATGTACTACTAGTAATTCAGCACTACACTAAAAGATTATCCCATAAGACAATAATAAAGACAATAATAACTTTTACTCCTTATCATTAAGACTCTTTATACTGTAAACTGGAATTTAAAAACATATCAAATGGAACTGCAAAATAACTTGAGAATGAGAAATCACACTGTTCTTTTTAGGTGACTATTCTTTATATATATATATATATACACAACTATTTTTACTGTAATTCAGTATAGGTATTTTGTGACTAAAACATTTACCAATCTGCTCAGGTCCCCCAAAACATATTTTATTACAAAAAGGGTGTTATCAGGGGTGGCGGACATATGTATTAGTGACTGTGGATGCCATTAGCCATGTCCACTATATAAAGGGTTTGCCTCCATCATCAATGATTGACCAACACTTCATTATCGCATATACGTGATCTTTGAGGCAGGGTTTTCTGCAGGTTCAATGATTTTGTAGAACATTTCTAGAATAAAAAATTATCCATAAACCTAATGGTCAACAATGGTCAACGGATGGATATTTTCCAATAAACATATATATGCTTACCCCCTGGTATGGTGACGGTAAAAGCTTTAGACTGAGGGCCCTGTCCTCTCCTGTTGGCTGCCCGGATTTTGAAAATATACCTTTCACCAGGCTGCAGACCATTAACTATGGCAGACGTGGTGGTTCCTGAATATGGTATGGATTTGCCTCCAAATGGCTTCATTGCAGGAGCATAGGACACAATGTATTCTGTAGGGATTTGAAAAAACATTATTAATTCTAAAAAGGGATTTATTCAGACATGTCCTTCCAGCTATTTCACAAAGTGTTTCTTAAGTATTTTATTACAGTCATGTTTAACAAGTTACACCATATCCAATAAATTACTGTGATAAAATATGTATAATATTTGATAAATAATGGGTGCGGAGATAAAACCACTTATCAAAGTTATATCACAAGGAATTATGGGAAAGGAACTGAGAAGCTCAAGTGCACTCTATTGGATGTAACAAATCCTCAATTTGCTTTTGATCCACTGGGTCTTTGGAAAGCAAAAGGGATATTTCCAAATACCCAGTGGGTCAAAAGCAAATTTAGGATTTGTTACATCCCTTAGAGGGCGCTTGAGCTTCTCAGCTCCTTTCCCATAATTCCTTGTGATATGCAGATGCTTCGCGGAGTGCAAAAGGCAATTTCTAATCTCCAAACGCCCATATGGCGCTCTCCCTAAGGAGTGATCTTTCCTTAACAAAGTTATACAGAATAGCCAGTTACAACATTCAATAGAGAAAAATATAAACTCAATGTCCTATTATTTCAACTACCCAAGCCCACTATAGTTGCTAAGTTATAAATGTACAGTAGCTGCTATTCTTCTTCAGAGTCTTCAGAAACAACACTGTGCCAGACTGTAGAGTCAGTGGATGCTTACTGGATGGTAAAGATGATCAACTGGCCATACTACATGGCATTAAGTGACACTAAGTAGCTGGATACACCACAGACCAAAGTTTTACTACTTATCAGTATTAGGGTATGTTCACACGGCATATTGCAGCTCCATTCACTTCTATGAAAGCTATGAATTACCTTAATTGTGGAGTACATGTGCCCTATAAGTACGATGTTCATAGCTCTCACAGAGAGCTAGGATTAGCCTCCATCTTCCCTGACGTGTATTGAGTGCCAGGAGCAAGAATTGACATGTTACTTCTTCCTGGCATTTACGCGCTGGTGATAATGGAGGTGAATGGGGCTGCCTCCCACGCTTTAGAAGTATGCGCTGGCCAGCGCGTATTTCTGAAACAGCGTATTGCAACACATACTATATGCGCCGCAATACGCCGTGTGAACATACCTTTATTTAAAGGGAATTGTTGTTTCTGACATGTAGGTTAGAAAATACAGTAGTACGTCGGTATAAGTCCAACTTTGTATACATTCTGTTTGGATGTGGAAAATTTTGTTTGATATAAAAATATTTGGTGTGTGGCCTGGACCTGATGAGAAGAGGTTGAGGAAGCCCCTACTTCATTAGTCAAGTAAATCATTGCCAAATGGATGGATGTCGAAAACTTAGCAAAGAGGTACCATCCCGCAAAGCTGAAAACAAGCCTGTTCGTTCTAGTAAATGTTTGAGTTTGCCATGGCGTTCGACATGCCATTTTAATAGTTTTCAGCGTCTTTCTGCACTTTTGGCGGCCATCCAATCAGTGCAGAGCACAGAGAAGTGTCAAGATGTCATCGCTGAGGTGTAGGGCTCTCATTGGCTGCTAAAATCACATGACCATGTTATATATATTTCACTGTATTGCGTTCTGTACGCCATTTTCAGCTCACTCCCTGAACTGTACAGACTGCTCTCTATCTGCTTGCTTGCATGCAGGCACAAGATTTGTTTATTAGCGATTTTAGACAGGAAAAGCTGCTATTTAGATTAGTTAGGTAGTTAGCTGGGGGGAGGGGTGCAACAAGCTTAGGGAATCAAGACTTAGTTAGATAGCATTCTCCTCTATATAAATAGTTATCAATAGTTAGTGATAGTTTGGTATTGCTGACTGCATATTTCCCACACACAGAAGCTATTATTTGGTGACATTTGCAGGCTCACATAACGCCTAACTCTCATATACATGGATATATATTATACAGAGTGCTTGGATTTGCCAAATCATACTCAGTGTCCAAAAGTTCCTTTTTTGCAGTATTGGGGGTGAAATCATTTTATAACACACCATCTCCAATTCTCCTATACAAAGAAATATATTCTAAATAGTGGTTGGTTGGTGAAAATTATTCTGAGTGGAGAAAAGTTCATTTTGGCAGTTTTGGGGGTTCAGTAATTGTATAACACACCGTTTCCAAATCTCCTATACAAAGAAATATATTTTAAATAGTGGTTGGTTGGTGAAAATTATACTGAGTGGAGAAAAGTTCATTTTTGGCAGTTTTGGGGGTGAAATACCTTTCAAATATACCGTGTGTTATTGTCATACAGATATATATCCAGGAAATAGGGTTCTCTCTGTTGCTAAATCTTTAAGTCCACATAACGCTGAAATATACCAATGCGCTATTGTGATACACATATACTGTATATACACCTCTCTTTTTTATTACATATATCTTGTGCCACGTGCAGAGCTATAATATTTAGCTTTTGAACATGGTGAGAACTAGAGGTGGTAAACGAGCAAAGAGGTGCATAGGAAGTGGAGATAGAGGTACGAGACAAGGTACTCCTTCTAGTGCTCAGGACAACACACAAGCGAGTACATCGTCAGTCGCAGGACCATTAAGCCTGTCATTGCTTGCTCAGTTCCCTGTGCGTCTCATTACTGAACAGCATTGCCAATCTATTCTTCAGTGGTTTTCAGAGCCTGCATCCAGTGGTCAAATGGGGCCCGCACCCATTACTAGTTCCTATTTTTTAACATATCAGTGGGCCCCTTTTTGATTAGGGTCCCTGACAGGAGTACTGCCCGTACTGCCCTATTGGCACCCCTGACAGTTACCATGTGCCTTTTCCAATACTGGTGTCTTCTTAGGTGTCAAAGGGGCTTGTGGGCCCCCTCAGGATGCAGGGCCCCGTAGCGGCTGCTACTGCTGCACCCCCTATAGCAACTATTGGACATTTGTAGCCAAACAAGTGTAATGAACATGTGTAGTCCATAGAGTAGGACACTAAGCTCTGTGAAATGTTGCAGGGACATGGCTGAATAAATTACTTTTATCACTTTAAAATGATTTGAACGCTTCAATTATACACTGGAGGGAGAAATAATACATAGGACAGACAGACAGACAGACAGACTAGAGGAGCATTCACAAAAAAAGACAATTGTACAACCAAGCAATATAAAGATAGCTACTATTATATCAATTGAAAGTATATAACATATCTGAGCTATGCTAAGGCATTTGTTTATTTGCTTTATTTGTTTATTTGCCTGGAGACCCAAATTCTTTTACTACTTCAGGTAATTTTTTATGAATTAAAAATTCAAAGCAAAGACCTAAAATATGCATCAAGAAATAAGAAAGCATACGTACTCCTAAACTGATCTGAAAACCCTCAATGAATATAGTAGCTGCTCCATCTGTTCTGAAGACATGTTTATACATGGCTGATCTGTTCCCAAAATTTACCCAACTGTTCATGACAGTACCCAACTGTAAAAGGTTTACAGAAATTCTTGCAAATGTTGCAGAAAAAACCCTAATCAGATACTGTACATGGGATTGATCTTCAATTACAGAAATGTCTATAATAGCTTTTAACATGCAGGGAAAGGTAATGAAAACTATTACCAAACACACTGCTGTTTTGATTTTGCTTTGCTCAGGAGACAAAGAAGATTTTATCTAGTGCTAGTGTACACAACTTTCTCTAGGTTAGCGACCACCTCTCTGCTCTGTCTTATCTGATTGCTCCAAGCTGATGTCTCTCACTGCTGAGTCTTATCTCTAGCACTGGAGCTTGTTCACCTTCGTTAATGACAAGTTTTAGGCCTTAGAGATCTGTAGCTTTGTGCACTTCAGATTATAAACCTCCTGAACTTGTATCTCTGAAAAAGGAATAGTTAGGAATAGCAGAGTTGATATGGCAATAAATGCTATAGAACCACCCACAGTCTAACCAGTGAGCTACAGTAAGTGTGAGTGTGAAGCTTGCTACGCTCTGTGAAACAGCAAGGAAAGACAACCTCTTTAAAGGAAAATACCCCCTGCTCTACCTGCCTTATCTCACTCTCCAGGCCTTGGATTGACATGCTGCTACATACACTACATAACTGTAGCCTGTCACTGCAGAGTGGGATAGAGGAAGGCAAGGAGAGGGGAGTGTTCCCTATATTAAAAATTTTAAATAACTACAACTACAATGTATGTCAGACTCCACAAAACACTTTTATGCCATTTATGAGTACAGACCAATAGCTGTAATATGCTAGCTTTATCTAGGGAAAAAAAACAGCTGACAGATCTGCTTTTAAACAAATTGGTAGGTATAGAAATTATTATTTTTATTAATTTATTTATTTTTACCATGAATGACTTTAGCTTCTAAATATTAAATAATAATATAATAATAATAATCTTTATTTATATAGCGCCAACATATTCCGTAGCACTTTAAAATATAGAGGGAATAAGCACAGACAAACCAGACATTACATTATAAAAAAGCTACGTACAAATCAGACATGCGGTGTGAGGGCCCTGCTCGCAAGAGCTTACAATCTATTAGGGTGTATGGGTGAAACAAAGGCTGACAAGTGCTTGGTTTACAATGGACCAGCCATGTTACATAAATATGGGGTAGTATACATAAAATGTGGATGAACCTGCCATCCCAACCATTACATCTATATACAGATAAGTGCCTGTGGGTGCCAAAGTGCAGGAAGTGACGAATCTGTGACAGAATTTGGGGGGTTGACAATTAGGGATTTTGATAGGCTTGTCTAAGAAGATGAGTTTTCAGAGCGCACTTAAAACTGTGAGGGTTGTGAGTGTGCCTGATCACATGGGGTAACATGTTCCAGAGAACTGGTGCAATACGTGCAAAATCTTGGAGACGGGCATGAGAGGTTCAGATGAGTGAGGTGTGTAGTCTTAGATCAGTAGCTGAGCGGAGAGAGCGGGCAGGGTGGTAGACAGAGATAAGGGAGGAGATGTATGGGGGTGCAGCACTGTGGAGAGCCTTATGTGTGAGAGTGATTTTTTATATTGTATTCTGTACTGAATAGGCAGCCAGTGCAGAGACTGACACAGGGTAGAGGCATCAGTATAGCGGCTGGAAAGAAAGACAGCTGGCTGCTGCATTCAGGACAGATTGGAGAGGGGAGAGTTTTACAGAGAGGAAGACCAACAAGTAGGGAGTTACAGTAGTCAGACGAGAATGAATAAGAGCAAACAATGAGAGTTTGAGTTGTTTCCACAGTGAGAAATGGGACGGAATTCTGGAGAGGTTCTTGAGGTGCAGGTGACAAGAGCGGGCAAGGGATTTGATATAGGGGGTGAAGTCAGATCAGAGTCTAGTATAACCCCCAGACAGCGGGCCTGCTGCCTAGGAGTTATGGTGGTACCACACACTGAGAGAGAAATAGCAGGGTGAGGTCGGTTAGTAGATGGTGGATGTCTAGAAGTTCAGTTTTAGTGAGGTTTAGTTGGAGATAGAGAGAGGACATGATGTCAGAGACAGCGGACAGACAGTCACTGGTGTTTTGTAGCAGGGCAGGAGTGATGTCTGGGGAGGAAGTGTATAGTTGAGTGATCATCAGCGTAGAGATGGTACTGGAAGCCAAATCTGCTGATGGTTTGTACCAATGGGGGCTGTGAAGAGTGAAAAGAGGAGAGGACCAAGAACGGATCCCTGAGGAACCCCGACAGCAAGAGGGAGAGGAGAGGAGGTAGAACCGGAAAATGAGACACTGAAGGAGCGGTCAGAGAGGTAGGAAGAGAACCAAGAGAGAGCGGTGTCCTGGATACCGATGGCGCGGAGCATGCTGAGGAGATGGTGGTGATCCACAGTGTCAAACGCTGCAGAGAGATCCAGAAGAAGCAGCAATGAGTAGTTACCCTGAGATTTTGCTGTCAGGGGATCATTTGAAATTTTAGAAAGAGCAGTTTCCGTGGAGTGTAGGGTGCGGAAACCGGATTGCAGAGGGTCTAGAAGAGAGTTAGCAGAGAGATAGCGGATCAGGCGAGAGTAGACCAAGCGTTCCAGGAGTTTGGAGATGAAGGGCAGGTTTGAGATTGGTCGGTAGTTGGCGGCGCAGGAGGGGTCCAGAGAGGGCTTTTTAAGTAAGGGAGTTATAACAGCGTGTTTAAAGGAAGATGGGAAGATCCCAGTGGAGAGAGAGAGGTTACAGATTGTAGTGAGGTGAGAGAGGACAGCTGGAGAAATGGACTGGACAAGGTGGGAGGGAATGGGGTCACTAGAGCAAGTGGTGGGGCGAGCAGACAGGAGAAGCCTGGACACTTCTTCTTCTGATGTCGGGTCAAGGACTGAGAGCAGATTAGAGGATGTGCGGGGAGGGACAGGATGGGTGTTAATTGGGGATTGTGATGTGATGTTTTGCCAGATGCTGTCAATTTTGTCTTTGAAGTGAGTGGCCAGGTCTTCAGCACAGAGGTCAGTGACCGGGGCCTGAGCTTTGGGCCTGAGGAGGGAGTGGAAGGTGTCAAGCAGACAATTTGGGTTGTTGTGTAGTGTTGAAATGAGGGAGGTGAAATATTTTTGTTTGGCACAGTGAAGGGCAGTGTGGTAGGTCCTGAGCATGAATTTGTAGTGGAGAAAGTCTGCAGGTAGCTTTGACTTTCTCCACAGATGCTCAGCGCACCTGGAACAGCGCTGTAGATGGCGAGTCTGAGGCGTGTGCCAAGGCTGCGGGCGTCTGATTCTGGTGGTGCGGTGTGTGAGTGGTGCCAACATGTCCAGGGTGGTTGTGAGAGTTTCATTGTAACGTTTGACAGCCAGGTCAGGACAGGAGAGGGAGGAGATTGGGGGCAGTGAGGACTGTATGGTGTCTGTGAGCTCCTGAGTGTTGATAGAGCGGAGATTTCGGAATGGGCGACGGGTTGGTGTGTCGAGAGAAGGCTGAAAGTTGTTGATCGTAAAAGAGATAAGGTTATGATTGGTTAAATGATTGGTAAACATATTAATATTGGTACTTTAGTGAGTATAATTGCATTGTTAAAGAATTAGAATTTTTGGATCCAATATCAAAAGAAATAGACTATATTAAAGCAGATTTGTAATCACCTTTAATTTTTTCACCACTGTCAGTGAGATCATCCCACATAACTCTCACAGATGTAGGTTTGCTTCTTAGTGGTTCCACATAAAGGTTCTCAGGTGCAGATGTTGGAGCTTTGGAAAAAAATATAGATTAGGCTGATTGGTCTGAAATATGAAAATGTATATATCACGGTATATATCTGTAAAATAATAGTTTTTAATCTCTTCAATCCCAGTCTACAGTTTTATGAACAATTCCATGTGCACCACTCATCCAGCCCCATGCAAATTTGGTGCAATCTTCTATTTGAAGCACACACACATTATGTATTTAGTATATAGATGTATCTGTATAATATAATAACATACAATGAGAGAAATAAGTATTGAACACAACACCAATTATCTAGGATAATTTATTTCTAAAGGTGCTATTAACATAAAATTCCATAGATGTCCATAAATTAAATTATATTGGGGAAAATAAGTATTTAATACACTGACGATTTTGTAAGTTTTCCCTCCAATAAAGAATGGAGAGGTCTGTAATTTTTATTGTAGGTACACTTCAACTGTGAATGACAGAATCTACAAAAATTTCAGAAAATCACAATGTATGATGTTTAAATAATTAGTTTACATTTTATTGCATGAAATAAGCATTTGATCACCTACCAACCAGCAAGAATTCTTGCTATCACAAACCTGTTAGTTTTTTCTTTAAGAACCCCTCCTACTCTGCACTTATTATGTTTATTAATTGCAGCTGTTTGAACTCATTACCTGTATAAAAGACACCTGTCCACACACTCAATCACACTCCAACCTTTCCACCATGGTCAAGACCAAAGAGCTGTATTAGGTCACCAGGGACAAAATTGTAGACCTGCAAGTCTAGGATGGGCTACAGAATAATAGGCAAGCAGCTTGGTGAGAAGGCAACAACTGTTGCATTATTAGAAAATGGAAGAAACACAAGATAACTGTCAATCTTCCCATCAATCTTCCTGTCAATCTGTATCCATGCAAGATCTCGCCACATGGCGTAAAGATGATTATGAGAAAGATCAGGAATCAGTCTACAACTCCACAGGAGGACCTGGTCAATGACTTGAATAGAGCTGGGACCACAGTTTCAAAGATTACCATTAGTGACACAATATGCCGTCATGGATTAAAATCCTGCAGGGCACGCAAGGCCCTCCATCTCATACCAGCCAATGTCCAGGCCCATTTGAAATTTTCCAATGATTATCTGGATGATCTAGAGAAGCATGGGAGAAGGTCATGTAGTCAGATGAGACCAAAATATAACTTTTTAGTATCAACTCCACTCACCGTGTTTGAAGGAAGAAGAGGAATGAGTACAAACCCAAGAACACTGTCCCAACCGTGAAGCATGGGGGTGGAAACATCATACTTTGAGGGTGCTTTTCTGCAAAAGGGACAAGAAAGATGGATGGGGCCATGTATTGTGGATTTTGGCCAGCAACAGCCTTCCCTCAGAAAGAGCACTGAAGCTGGGCCGTGACTGGGTCTTCCAGCATGATAATGACCTGAAACACACAGCCAGGGCAACTAAGGAGTGGCTCCGTAAGAAGCATTTCAAAGTCCTGAAGGCCCTAGCCAGTCTCCAGACTGAAACCAATCGAAAATCTTTGGTGTAGCTGAAACTCAAGTTAGCCCAGAAACAGCAACAAAATCTGAAAGATCTGGAGAGGATCTGTATGGAGGAGTGGACTAAAATCCCTGCTGCAGTATGTGCAAACTTTGTCAAGAAGTACAGGAAACATCGCACCTCTGTAATTGCAAACAAAGGTTTCTGTACCAAATATTAAGTTCTGTTTTTCTATTGTATCAAACACTTATTTCATGCAATAAAATGCAAATTAATTATTTAAAATCATACAATGTAATTTTCTGGATTTTTTTTTTAGATTCTCTCTCTTACACTTGAAATCTACCTACAATAAAAATTACAAACCTCTCTATTCTTTTTAGGTGGGGAAATTTTCAAAATTGCCAGTGTATCAAATACTCATTTTCCCCACTCTATGTGTAATAATGAGAAATGACATAGTGAAAAAGTTTTGAACACGCTTAAAGAAATGTATTTAATACTTGGTACAAAAGCCTCTGTTGATGAAGGCAGGTGGGATTTTGGCCCATTTTTCCATACAAACACTCTTCAAATCCTGAAGCTTCCGTGAGTTCCAATGAACACTGAGCTCTACTTCCTTAAATAAATTTTCTATTGGATTCAGGTCAAGTGATTGGTTTGGCCATTCTAGCATCTTTTTTTTCTTTCTCTGAAACAAATTGAGAGTTTCATTGTCTGTGTGTTTGGGATCATTGTCTTGCTGAAATGTCCAACCTTGTTTCATCTTCATCATCCTGGTAGATGGCTCCATATTTTTGTCTCGGTACATGTGTCCATTCATCATTCCTTCAGTTATATGAAGTTTGCCAGTGCTGTACGCTGAAAAACAGCCTTATACCATAAAGTACCCACCTCCAAATTTCACTGTTGGTATGGTGTTTTCTGGAATACAAACAGGCTTGTCTAAATGTTGTTGTGCAAACTTTAAATGTACATGAACATGGTTTTTGTTCCGAAATGGAGTATTGCGTGGTGAGTGTGCATACAGGCCATGGGGATTGAGTTTCTTTGAAACTTTCTGTAGCTCTCCACAAGTAGTCCTTGGCATTTGGACAACTTTTTTGATAATTCTTTTCACTCCTCCGAAATCTTGCTGGGAGCACCTGGTCATTGCCGATTTATGTTGAAATGAAGTTCTTTCCACTTCCCGGTTATGGCCCCAACAGTGCTGACTGGAACCTTCAGTAGTTTAGAAATTCTTCTGTAGCCAATGCAATCAGTATGTTTTGCACAATCATGTTGCAAGCAGGTCTTTAAAGACAGCTACTGGTTTTACCCATCATGAGATATTTCTTGTGTGGCACCTTGGTAATGACACAAATACAAAACACAAAAATAGATACCCAATTGTATTAAAAGTACATTTATTACCTTGGTAATGAGACACCTTTTTATAGGCCATCAGGTGAACCAGTTGATGTAATTTTTAACTAATTGGCAGTACTGTTTTCTAATTACTGATAGATTTCAGCTGGTGTCATGACTTTCCATGGTTTCTGTACCTCTCTTTCACTTTTTCATGTGTTCAATACTTTTTCCTGGTGTAATTTCTCATTATTACACAAAACTTCATTTATGGAAAACTATGGTTTGATTTCTTTGCTTATGTGCATTGGATGGTTGTTACCGACATCCAGGTGAGAATTTCATGTCAATACACCTTTAAGACAAATATTATCTACTTAAAAAACTGGAGACTATTCATACTTATTTTCACCCATTTACATATATATATATATATACTATATACTATATATATACATATATATATATATATATATATATCTAAATATCTAATATAATATAATTGAATACAATATATATATATATCATATTATTAGAAAGTATGCAGCATTCTTTAGAAAAAATGAAACAATGGAGCCACACGAATAGTCCTTACCAAGACCATAATAACAAAATAAGAAAAATCCACAGCACTCTTTCCAATTATGAAAAAATTTGTTTTTTTATTTACCAATGTCCTTGCAACGTTTCAGCTCTGCTTGAGAAAGGTTCTATTGCAGAGCTGAAACATTGCAAGGACATGGGTGAATAAAAAAATGAATTTTTTCATCACTGGAAGGGGTACTGTGGATATTTCAAGGACATGGGTGAATAAAAAAACGCATTTTTTCATCACTGGAAGGAGTACTGTGGATATTTCTCATATATATACAGTTCAAACTGAAAGTTTACATACACTATATAAAAAGACACATATGCTTGTTTTTCTCACTGTCTGGCATGAATACAGACTAAACCTTACCCATTTTAAGTCAATTAGGATTACCATAATTATCTATATTTGCCAAATGCCAGAGTAATGCAATGTCAAAAGTTTACATATACTAGGATTACTATGCCTTTAAACAATTTTGACAGCCTATAAGATGTCATGTCTTTGGAAGCTTCTGGTTCTTCTGGTTTATTGGCAACATCTGAGTTAATTACAGACACAGCGTGGATGTATTTCGTTGCACACAGAAACATACTGCATCTGTGTGTAGCCATCATGGAAAGTCTAAAAGAAATCAGCAAAGAGATCAGGAGACAATGTGGACTTGCACAAGTCTGGATCATTCTTGGTGGAATTTGCAGATACCATGAAGGTGCCTCATTCATCTGTACAAACAATTATACACAAGTAACAAACAAGATGGGAATGTCCAGCCATCATGACAGGAGGAGACAAGGTTTGTGTCTTAGAGATGAACATGTTTTGGTCCGACATGTTGCATACTCAACCCAAGAACAAAAGCAAAATGATCTTGTTGAATAATGCTGGGCGAAGCTGGTAAGATTGTTCATTATCCACAGTAAAACGAGTTTTTTTTTTTTTAAAAAAACTGTATCAACAGGACTGAAAGGCCACTCTGCCAGGAACAAGCCATTATTCCAAAAGAAAACATATAAAAGCCAGATTAATGTTTGCAAGACATGTCCTGTGGTCTCACGAAATTAAAATTGAACTATTGGGCCATAAAACCACTGTTATTTTCGGAGGAAAAAGGTAGACGCTTGGAAGCCTAAGAAGCCTAAGAACTCCATCCCAACTGTGAAACACGGGGGTGGCAGCACCATGTTGTGGGGTTGTTTTGCTGCAGTAAGGACTGGTGTACTTCACAAAATAGAACATCACAAGACATCAGCCAGGAAGTTAAAGCTTGGGCGGAAATGGATCTTCCAAATGGATAATGACCCAAAGCATAATGCCAACCAGGTTACAAATTGGCTTATGGAGAACCAAGTCAATGTTTTGGAAAGGCCATCACAAAGCTCGGATCTCAATTATATTGAAAATTTATGGGCAAAGCTGAAGAGGCAGGTGCGAGCAAGGCGACCTACAAATATGGCTCAGTTACACCTGTTCTGTCAGGAGGAATGGGCCAAAAGTCCTATCAACTATTGTGATAAGCTTGTGGAAGGAAATCCAAAATGTTTGACCCAAGTCATACAGTTTAAGGGCAATGTTACCAAATACTAATGAAATGTATGTAAACGTATGACTTTGCAGAAAGTAATAAAAATTCCTTAACAAATTCTCTCACTCTAACTCACTTGGCAAATATAAATAATTTTGGTAATCCTAACTGACCTAAAACTGGTAAGGTTTACTCTGATTTCATGTTAGATAGTGAGAAAAACATACATTTGTGTATTTTTATATAGTGTATCGAAACTTCTGGTTTCATCTATATATTCATGTAAATATACTAAGTTTGGACACACTTCCATTATTTTATACACTTTTGAGAATTCTGACTGAAAACATGAAAAAACGTGAGGGAATACGTATGGACTTAAGTAGTAAGCAAAAAAAAATATGTAAACAAACAAAAATACAGATGTAAAAAATTAAAACTAAATGCACCATGATTTTTTCCCAAGGTGTTTATATCAACTTTTTAAAGTTTTTCCCATCTTTTATTTTGAGATAATCCCAGCAACCCAAAAAACCCTGATATCGCTCAAGGGACACGTTTGTGTAAATTCAAGATTCTTAAAATTTTCCTCTTCCTTTGTTAATTTTGCACACTTTAGCTTTTTTCATATCAGTTCAAAGGTTTAAATGTAAGGCTTTCAATTTTCGAGTATGACTTGTGACGAGTTTATTTGTGAAATTTCTTGCTATTATACTGTGCTTGTAACCAAAAATTACCAACAACTCAGATAGACCACAAAATGCTTAAATCGTAATCAAAACAAGATTTTTTTAAAAAAAATTGTTCAGAGGTGATCGCAAGAATCAGGACTTTATGGTCACATTGCTGCAAAGAGGCTAATACTGAGAAACAACAAGAAGAAGAAAATTTTTAGTAAAAGAAAGGGATATTCCACTAAAAATCTTTTTTTTTGGGGCCAATGTGTAAAAAAATTTTGAGATTTTTCTTTGTAAAAACGGGTCATGCTAGGTTTCAGCATATGGGTTCCTAAAAAGCTGGGGAGGTGGTGTGATGGTATGGGGTTGCTTTATTTGGTGACACTATTGACAATATATGCAAAATTCAAGGCACATGTAACCAGCATAGCTACCACAGCATTCTGCAGTGACTTGTCTTTCCATCTGGTTTTCACTTTGTAGGACTATATATTCTTTTTCAACAGTACAATGACCCCAAACATGAATAATGTAGGCTATGTAAGAGCTAATTGACGAAGAGAGTAAGTAATATAATGCTGTGACAGATGACATGGCCTCCATAATCTTCTGAGCTAAACCCAACTGAGACTGTTTTGGATTAGTTTGACTGCACGGTGAAGGAAAAACAGCCAATAAGTGCTTAAACTCTGTTGGAACTCCTTTAAGACTGTTAGAAAACCATTCCAGGTAACCACCTCATGAAGTTGATTGAGATGATGCCAAAAGTGTACAAAGTGGTCATCAAAGAAAAGGGGGCTATTTTGAAGAATTTAACGTACAAAACATTATTCGGATTTTGTCTTCAATATGAATCTACAATGTTAAAAAGGAATGAAAAGGTGTATCCAAACATTTGACTACAACAATAGCTAAAAGTGACCAATCAGAATCCCAGTAATTTTACTTATTTATTGTTTTGGAAATTTTTTAGTTAGTTTTCTTTTTTTTTTTTTGGGGACTAACCCAAAAATTTTAAGCAAATTTTTAAGGAAAGTCTTCTTAAAAACAGAATAATGTAATGTTTCAAAAAACCACACTTACCAGATTCAGGGGTTCTTTGAAAAACAGAAGAACCCCCCCCCCCCCCCCCCCGACTTTCTTGTTCTCCTTGGGAAATGCTAGAAAATTCATACGGCACTGGATTTTTTGTCAATCTAGCACGTTTGTTTATTTGTTGTAATCCCCGTGCAGCCCTTTCCTTTTTTTCCCGGATCGAATTTTGGGAATGCCCGTCAATGACAATGCCTGTGAGAAGCTGTCATCTTTTAAGGGAAAGATAAAATTTGGTTTTAACCCGGAAACTAAAATAAGGTTTTCCTTTTTTATAATTTGCAATTTTGATCTAAAATTTTTAAATTTTTTTAAAATTTTGGGTTTTTTCTAATAAATTTCATTATCTTAAACAAAGTAATAAAACCAAACTTCCCGCATTAAAAAGGGAAGGAGTGGGGGGCTGGGAGGAAATAGAAATTTTCGTCTGTTCATGTGGTGTAGTTGCCCAGGTTTTTTTAAAACCCTAACCCAATTCCCCGGGGGGTAAATTTTTTAAACAAAAAAGTAGCCAATTTTAAAGGGGATAGCAAAAGGGGCAGCGCCCTTTTAAAAATGTAAATAATAGGCAGTGCAGAAAAAAAATAAGGGCAAAAAATCTCAAATAGAATTTTCTTTTTATTAAAAAAATTTAAAAAAAGTATAAACACTGATTAAGCCCATAAAATAAGTCAGACCCTTTTAAAAAAATTTTGTAAAAAGAGGGGAAGTGCAATGCGTTTTCCCCCATACACGTGCTTTGATTTCATCAGGGAAGTATATCTGTCTTCCCCTTTTTACAACTTTTTTAAAAAAGGTCTGATTTTTTTTTATAGCCCTTTAAACAATGGTTTTTTAAAATTTTTATTTTAATTTTAAAAAAAATATAAAATTTCTATTTGGGATTTAATTTCCCCTTTTTTTTTTCAGGCCCCTGCCCCTTAACTTTTCTATTATTTCCCAAACATAAAACCCCTTTCTATCTCTTTAAAATTTTCTTTTTCCCCCACAAAAGTTAAATTTTTTTGCCCTATTTTAAGGGGTTTTTATGGGAAAGAAAAGGGGAGAAGCTGGGGTCTGTTATATATTTGGGTTATATGATTAAAAGAGAAAGGGTGGGGCTTTGGGGATTTATTGGGGGTTTTAAGAAAATTTTTATACAAAAATTTGTATTTTAAAAAACAACCCCAATTTTCCCCCCCTAAAATACATTGAGCGTTTGCCCCGACCTCGCCCACAAACAGTGATTTTACCGCTTCCCCCAAAACACCCGTGTGTGTACAGACCAAATCTCAATTTAATGTAGTGGGTGGTTAAAAGGACTTTCAGTTGCCCTTTCCCAAAAAAGATTTTCCCCTGCCCTTTTTTCCCCCGAAATTAACACAAATCATAAATTCCCCCTATATCAGAGTCTGCTTCTCCTTTTTCCCTCATATAACTCTAAAATACCCAGAGTCAGTTTCTTCCCTCGTCATATAACCCCAAATATCAAAAGAGCTCGCTTCTAAATCCTGTCATATAACCCCCATATAAAAGAGTTCAGCTTCTCGCCCCTATCATTTTTTCCCTTTATATCCAGAGCTCAACTTCTCCCCCTTCCTTTATAAAATAACTACATAACAAAAAAGGCCCCCAGGTTTTCCCCTTTATTTATATAAAACCCAAAAATCAAAAGAGCTCAGCCCCTTTCCCCTCCTTTAATTTATATAATCCCCATTTTATCCAGAGCTCCGGCTTTTCTCCCTTTTAAAACATAAAAACCCTTTTATATACCAAAAGCTTTAGCTTCCCCTCCCCCCTATCATTTTAACCCATAAATCACCGAGGGTCACTCCTCTCCCCTATCCCAAAAACCCCTTTTATACACAGAGCTCAGCTCCTCCCCCCTCTTATCCCTATAATCCTATATATCACAGATCGCTTCTCTCCTTTTTCATATAATCCCTATATTAAACACCCCGAGCCAGCTTCTCTCCTAAACAATTAAAACCCTAAATAAAAAAAAGAGCTCGCTTCTTCCATCAAACATATTTAAACCCCAAAAATATCACCGAGCTCAGCTCCCCTCCCCTTTTCATATAACCCATATATCACCGAGCTAGCCTTTCCCTCTCTCACATCCCACTCTTCAGAAAAGGATAGGGAAAAAACCCCTTTTTCAGGTTTTTCTTTAAAAGGGATTAAGAGGCATACCCTCATAATTTGGTTAATTTTTTTTCCTACATTTTGTTTAAATTTCTCCTTTTGGGATATTTCATTTTTTGATTGTGTTGGGTTCTTGGAAAAAAAATAAATTTAATGACCCCCATTTTACACCCCTTTTAAAAAATATTTATCCTCCAGGTTTTCCCTTTTTAAAAATTTCCCAAATTCCAAAATTTTTGTTCCCTTTTGCTGCTTGTCACGTGTCCCCCTTTGAATTCCCAAAAATTTTTGGGGGGCATCCCGTGCTGTTAAGGAGCTACAACTAAGCACAGACTAAGGCAACCCCCTTTTCCCAAAACCTGACAAATGTTTTTTTTGGGGAAACTCTTTATAATACATATGCCCCGCAATTTGGGCCCTTAAAAAATGGGGAACTTTATGGTGTAAAAACAAAATAAATGTTTTTAAACTCGGGGGAAGCAATGACTCTTCCCACTAAGACTTGACCACTTTTTTATAGGATAGAGAGTGGCCCTAAAAAATGTTTATTTAAATACTGAAAAAATTACAAAAAGTATGTGTAAGCCCTCATTTGGTTTTGCCAAAACCCTTTTCATAAATAGCTAAAAAATTTTTCCCCCTTTATGTTTATAAGGGCTTGTCCCCACGGGGAAAAAAGGGTTTTTAGCTGGATTTTACAGATGGTTTCTGGTTTTGGGAAACCGTCCCCGCCCCAAACCCGCCCGTCCCAACCCCGTTAAAATGGAAACCTTTTAAAAGGGAAAAATCCGTGCTGCATCCCCACAACACGGGTTTTACGCGGGATGGGTTTTTTTAAGAACCCCCGGGCCCCCCCCCCAAAAAAGGGGCCCCGGGGGGCCAAAAAAAATAGCACAAAGTTCATTTTTCCGCCCCCCTTTTTGGGGTGGAACCTGAACATGTCGGGCGAAGGGGGAGGGCTTTAATCTGCCCAAACCCCGGAGAAAAACGGGCCCCCCACAAGCCCCCAAAAAGACCAAAAACCAAACGGGATTTTTCCCCACCGGGGATTTAATCGTGCCGGTAAACGCGGCCTCAAAAAGAAACATGTCATTCCACAATAAAACATTCGCTCTGAAAGGGTTGTTTTATCACAAAAGTTTTTAAAAAAGACCCATAAGAAATTATTTTTACTCTAAATTAAGTACAGTGCATTAATGAAACACATACATTTGTAAATATTATTTACACTTAAATGGTGTATAATTAAAATGCTGCAAGAATTTAATCTGGGATTTAATTAAGTTTGATTGGCAACTATACTGCTTCAGTATGCCAAAACTCATTGAACAGACAGTAGTCCTTCATGAAGTATGCACCACATACTACAGTGTACTGTATTTAAAGGCTTTGTACAGTTGTATAAGAAAATAAAGTCTAATAAGATGATGCATACTCCACAAGTTACTATCTCCTGTGAGAATTATAGGACATTGAAGAAATACTTACATACTTCTTAATACTAATTATCTTGAAAGCCATGTACTGAGTTTGAGATATCACCCAGACCGAATCCACATGCATGAAATAAAACTTCTGTATAGGCAGCATAACTTATTCTTTTAGCTTTATAGGGGTTGTCTCACCACACTGTTTCAGAGCCAAAAGAAGCTTTCATTCATGGTTTATGGCAGTGATTAGCATATCAGCTCCGTATTTAAAGGTCTTCTAATTACTTTGACATGAGAGCAGGAGATGTTTATCTAAAGTGCATAGAAGCTTCAGAGCTAAAGTAAACAAAATTAATTTGTTTCCTTTGCTTGTTAGATCAGATAACACTCAAGCTCTCAAGCTGGTGGCAGTTCTGTGTGGACCTGTGTGATGATGTCATACCGGCTATCAGATAAGACAAACAGCAGGATCGAGCAGAACATAGCAAGTCGGTAACTTAGAGAAACTTGAGTGCACTTAAAATCACTTTTATTTCCTCAACAAAGAAAAATAAATGAAGCAATATACTTAGAAAAGGTCTCCATTTACGTTTCTAAAATTTAAAAAGCAAAATTTTTTGTAAATAGACAACCCCTTTAAAAATTTTTCATTTCCAAAAAACTGAAATTTGGATGGTCTAATCCCAAATATCATATGTCAGTACCTACCTGTTTGAGTCGTCTTGGAACTTTTCAAAATTGGATCCCCCCTTAACAATTACAGACTGAACGACACACTCGAACTCACTTCCGGGGTTCCAAAAAGATAATATCCCGCAAAAACATTTTTACATATTAAAAGACTACTTTACTATAGCTTACAACACTATTCAACAACTTGCATTTGACCATCTATTGAATTGGGTTTGATATTATGAAGTAAAGTGGAATTGTTCAGTGCAAAATATGCTGAGATTTTGCACCAGAATAATGAGACTTCAGAATTGTGAAAGGTTCTATCTCCTAAACAGAAGTAAAAAAGTGGCAGTGCTAAAGCAGGTGGTCCAGCCACATCCAACCCTACAACATGAAAAACTCTGCTTCAGAAGAACTTTGTAGGATAGGCTTTTGGTATTCCTATTAATGATGACAGTAAAAGGTAGGAAAAAAAAACAGAAAGCTAAAAAACTAAAACACTTTTTAAATTTGCAAAATTTTGTTGAGCCAAAAAAAAACAACAAAAGGTATTTGTATAAATTAATTAACCCGAATTTTTTTAAAACTTTCAAGGAATGCCACCCTCAAATAAAGAGTTTAAAAAAATGAAATAAAAAAAATTTTAATGAGAGCATTCTATAAAATTTAAAACCAAATAAAAAGTATATTATAAATATTGGAGCCAAAAAGCAGAGTAATTTAATAAGCATCATTAGGAAACAAACAGGAGATATTATTGTAATTAGGCAATGATTCACAGCCCTTTTTGTATTCATTGAGGTGATCATAATTTCTGCTAAATGCTAAGGGCTATTGATATTGCACCTATATTCTTTTTGAACATCATTGGTATCCTCAGAACAATTTTAAAATTTTTAAATGAAGGTTTGACAAATGTTTTGTCAGGGCTCTATGAAGCTAAAGTTCATCTTTTTAAATTAAAGTTTAAATTAAAATTTAAGATTATTTTGTTTGTTCAGTTTACTGTAAAAAAATAAGAATATAGGAAACATACTTGCAATACATGCAATTAAATAAAAAAATCCGGTTTTATATAAAGTTTAATCACTGTACGAAAAAGGTAAATCAAACATTATGGGGGACATGTCTGAAAACTGTCTTGGTCTAAGACTTTTCTTGTTGCCCATGCAAACCCAACAGATCCCCCTTTTAATTTCATATAGAGCTCAGAAAAAATAAAGGGGAGCTCTTATTGGTTGCTAGGGCAACAAAAAAAGTCTAGCGTTTTACCCGGGGTTTAAATGCGGGGCGTAATTCCGCCCGGGAATTACGCCGTGTGGCGGGGGCGGGGGGGGAGCGAGTCGGGGGGCCGGACTTTTCGCCGGGCCCCAAGACAGTCATTTTAAACGGCGCTATAGCCCCTAGAAAGTGAACCCGCATTATTCCCCCCCCCGGCTATTCGCCGACAGGGGGAAGGAGACGAATTTCTATTCTCTATGAGAACTGTCATTACCGTAGTTACGGGAGGGTTCGCCCCTAAAATTTGGGGCACTCCGGCGCGTAATTTTCGGGACTGAAACGTCCCAAATAAGCCGGTGAAACATGGCCTTTGACCAAACTTTTTAGACAGTCCCCCAGTTCTATTTTTTGTAAAATACTTTGATTCATTTTTGTGCACTATGAGATTTCTGCTCTCAATAAGTAAAAACACCTCATTAATAAATTCTTAAATATTCACCCCTTAACCCACACTATTCAAACTGTGTCACAAAAACCCCCCCCCAAAATCCTTACCACCATTCACCAGACCCAACTAAACTCAATAAGATCCTGGAGGGTCACAGTACGGGCCCCTGCTGACTGCATCCCACAGCTGCCGGAGGATGTGTGGGTGAAGATCCATAGAGCCAACACGATGATCAAGGTGGTTCACAGTCAATTGGGATAACGTTTTGGGAATTAGGGGGCCAGAGTATTACTTGAAAGTCTTGGTCATGTCTTTCCAATAATGTTGGAAATTTTGGCCTTGAGTTTTGGGGGGGAGCTTAGAAAATTTTGCAAATTCTATATAACAGAGGTTTTTAAACCATTTATCACTGCAAATTATAATCCCTGTTAAAATTTTAACTTTTTACTAGACTATCTAAAATAATAAATCTACCCTTAGTTTCCCACTACATCCCTAAGAACAGCAATGTGTACTATCCTCAGGGGAGTAATCGCCCCGATAAAGGAGGCCCGCTTTTATGAAGTAATTCACTTATCGTTTTTAAAAACACCTTAAATCCCCAGCTATCCGACGCTTTTTCCCCCGTACAATTTTGGGGTTTCATCGGGGGTTTCAAAAAACTCTCGCTGTGGAAAAAAGAGACGAATATACAACCAAATAAACCGTCTTAAAAAAATTTTCCCCATTAAAAATTCAAAAGGGGGACTGATACTTAGTTAGATGCTTCAGGTATAAAAAGAACCCCCGCAGCCCCTTTGGATGTGGACCCGGATAAAGGGATACAGAGCAAATCTTTTCCTGCTTCCCTTAAATGCCCCCAAAGGGCCCTCAATGTAAAACAACAAGCCCAAACATTCCAATTTGGTATATTCTCTTTATACCTTTGGGGGTTCCTTTGAAGGAAAATTTACCGGCGTTTCTGGATTTAGATGGCATGTCCGGAAGAAAAAGGGCAGTCATTTCCGGTTAGTGCCCCCGGGGAAGAAACTGCGAAATGTCTGAGAGCCCCCAGCCCATGCGGCCCCCGGCGGCTAAAAATTCCTGCGCATGTCGGGAAAAAAAGGGATACATGTCACTTCCGGGTGTCCCGGGGCGTCACTGTAAAATTAAAAGCACAGCTCGACCTCGCGCTGGAGCTCAAAATACGTCCCTGACCAAATAACGCCACAACCAAGCACAGTAACCCATGGCGGTGCACTCTTTCCCGACCCCACCCCTATACCACTGTATTTGATAAAAGGAAAATTGTTGTTCTCAAAAATTTCCCAGGAAAAAATTACTATAAACCGACTACATAGGTTAATAGGGCTTAAATACAGGGAAAAAGATTTGGGGGTACAACTTTCACTGTCCTCACGACTTAATTATCGGGATGGGTAAAAAATGAATTAATAAAAAAATTTTTTTTAATATGGTGGATACATATAAAAGGTCAGATCGAAAAATCAATATGGTCCCTATGGAGGGGGCGAAAAAAAAGGCAGAGTGAAAGGCCCAAAGCAGAGTCTTTTAAAAAAGAAACCCAAAATTTTGCAAAGCTCATTGGGGCCCTTTGTGAACAGAATCCAACGTAAATCCATTGGGGCCTCTTTACAAAATTCGTTAACCCCTTTCCCCCCCCCGGGGGGAGGTCTCACATTTCAAAAGATAAAAAAAACGCAGAGTTTCCCATTCCCCATTTATGTTCCCACACTGTGGGTACTGGCGTTTCTCCCTATTTCGAAATTTTCCCCCAGATTTTCCCCACCCTTCTTTTATATTCTCCTTGTTTTTCCAATAATTTAAAGTGGGCGGGGGATTAACTTTTTAAACTACTCCTTTCTGTCCTCAGTTGGCAAAAACACGAATAAAATATTTTTTTCCTTTAGGCATTTGTGAAGGTTTTTGTTTGTAATAATATGGGCGGGTACACATCTCTGCCCACTTTTTAAACAAAAAAATGGGTCCCCTTTCCCCCAAAGTCCCTTTGGGGGGTGTTGATGTATAATGACTAGGATCAACTATCCTGATAGTCTCCCCCCCCGATGGTTTTCAAAGGGGGGAAGGAAATATCCTTTTAGATCCTGATCCCAAAATTAAAATTCCCCAGTATTTTTTAAGGTATAACACTTCTAAATTTCTGTCGTCAAAAGTTGAACTATCGTGCCTTTTTGTTGCTTTTTTTTTTCTTGGGTTTTACCTTGTAGAAAGTTGTCCCATTCGTTTTTTTGCATGCCCAAAAAGCTTATTTAAGGACTCTTTAAGGATATCCCGTTAAGAAAACCTCCTCAAAATACCTGACTGTCTCCCAAATCCCCACTCTGGGGCAAATTCCCTTGACTCCGAAATTGACCCCCTTTGGTATTCCCCACCCACGGGCAATGGATGGTAACTTTCCAGTGTAAAAAGGTGTTTTTGCTGAGGTTTCCCATACATACTTAGGATAATTTTCCATTTGAATCTTTAATGAGAGGCATCAAGAAAGGGTTTAAACTTTTTCTGCACTTCAAAAGTAAATGCAACCGATTTTGTTTTTGTTAAGTTGGTAAAAATCCCCACAGTGGGCACCTTGTCCTTCCCATAGGTGTGAGTCTCAATGTACCCTCCCCAGAATAAAACTGGGGGGGGCCCTGATATCCCGGGGTTTAGATACCAAGGGGCCCCCCACCGCCAGGAACAGATTTTAATGTTTGGGGGCGCAAGGGTCCCATTCGGGGCCCCTGAGTGGGGGGAGGTCTTGTTCAAAAGACAAAAAAATATGCTTAGCACAAAGTCAAGTAATTTTTGACAAAAACATTTGAGCCGGAAATTTTATATTTTTGTAGACAAAAAATTTTCTCGCCCCATACCCCTTTTTTTGTGGGATATTAATATAAGCTTTCTACTCTATAGACCCAATTACTTCTTTTTTAATGTAAACCCGTCCAATCTACGCAAAAAATAGAAGTGTCTCTTATTTAAAATGGGTGTGGTTAAAAAGTCCTCAAGTGTTTTTTATATGATCCCCATTTTTCGTTATTGACCTAACCCGAAACTATTGGTTACCTTTTTCGGGGTATAACCCTTTGGATCTTAGGAAATTTAGTAGAATGTAGGTGTTTTGGGGATTTGGGGCATCATGAATTTAAATTCGTGTTTGATATCAGGCGTCTCTAAGCCCTCCACAAGTTCCTTTTTAGTTCCATATAAAGGTTGTTGTTGGGTCTGAAGTAAAATATCAAATGCCTTTTGTCCTTTAGAAGATCTTACACATTTTTTTATACATACATGATTTAAAATAACTATATTTTCCCCCTTATCGGAGGGTTTGATATTATAGACTTTATCCCGTTCCAGTGCTGACAATGCTTCTAATTCCTTTACTGAGATTATTATGAAGGTAACCCCTGTTCACCCAGATCACGGGGTTTTTTTGAAATATTGCAAAAAAAATCAATTTCACGGTATCCAAAGATCGGGGGGCATTTCCCCACTTTGAGTTTTTAAAAAGTTTGTCCCCCTCATTTCTTCCTCCTCCATAAGGGACACCAAAGTACGTAACCCCCTAGTCCTTGGGCGTAACACCCAATTGGGCATTTAATATCATCTTTTTTTTAAAAAAATTTTTTTTCCCCTTGGCTTTCCACAAATAGTTTAAAACTTTAGTCCAGAAAAATCACTGAACTTGGGGTGGGCACAAAAGTCAGGCCCCCCCGTAGAATCTGTAGTTCTTTTTTATCGTTGCCCCATCGTGGGGTTTAATTTTCTTGATGTTGATCTGAATCATTGTTTCTGACGGGTTCAGGCCGGCGCGGGGCCCCTCCAGCCCCCTAAAAAAGGGGGGTATTTGGGTTGCCCGAGGTGAGGGGCAAAAAACCCTATTACTCCCATTCCTCCTGAATTCTGGCGTGGACCCCATTTTCTAGTTCTAGTCCCTCTTATTCTTCCCCTAGATCTTGTAGTTGTTTGTGAATTAGTATCTGAAGATTCTGCGTCAGATGACAATACTTCTCTAGGGGTAGAGGGCTTAGATTTCAGAAAATTAAATGCTCTCCCTTCCTTAAATTCTTGAAGGTCCCTTAGATATTGTTTGCGTTTCCGTACCTTCAGTCCTGTCTGATATTTTTCTATAGAGTTTTGTAAGCTTTGTTCTCTCCTAGTAAAGTCAGGATCCCCTCTAAATTTTGATGCTTGTTCTATCAATTTATTTAGAGTGGTGGAAGTGCTTTCTAGTGTTTTATTTTCCTCCTTAAGGTGAGCTTAATACAATCTTTGATCAAATACTGTAAACTAAGAGTCCCAGGTTTTTCATATTTTCCTTAGCAGTAATGCATTTCCAATATTCCTATATACCTTGAGGTTTTACTTAGTTTTTAGTGTGCCACTGATATTTGTGTTAGATGTGTACTATTGCCTTTTCAGTGTGCACCTATGCTTGCGATTTTCAGAATATATTTTAGATGTGCACAGCCTTATTATGTTTTGTATTTCTGGCCATGTGACATGTTGCATTGCCTTGCTGGAAGGTCCTTTGCTGGGTTTACATCCAAGGATAGATTCATACCCAAAGTCTGCCTTCCACATAGACAACTAGAATGCCATGAAAACATTTCACAGACCACCATCAACATGTGTTTCTATAGCTAGAATGCAAAGTGTCTGTTCTCTGATGTCTCTAGCCTGACACATTAAAATGTATCCACTCAATGAAGCAGAAAATGGGACTTATCGGGGGCCCAAATCTGATACTGCCATGAAAATGTAAGTTTTTTTCTGCAACCTTGTAAGCAGAGGTGTACTGACCATCTGTCTGCTTTAGAGCCGAATAGGCAGCAGGGTTTGCTAAACTGTTGTTTTAGACATATCTGGAAGCCCCCTAGTTCATTCTGACAGTAAGCTGCTCCAATGTGGTGTGTCAATATGCTCTCATGCAATTTCATAGTCGAAGTTTTCCTCTCACATCAATTACACGTCGTACTCTATCCATAGTTGCTTAATTACAATGCTGAGTGGTCCACTCTCTATAGATTTTCATCACAGCATCAAGCAAAATATGTAGTTTCAGAAATGCTGCCAGTCTTGGTACTACAGCCAATAATCCTCCTTCTTGCAATTCTGTTTAATCACCACTTTTACCCTTGACAGCAATGGGTGATACACATTTAGCCAAAATCGTTGGTACCCTTCAGTTCAAGAAATAAAGACCCCTATTGGTCACTGAAATAACTTAAACCTGACAAAAATAATAAATTTAAAATTACTGAAAATCAGCTCATGAAAATCAGACATTGCTTTTGAATTGTGGTTCGACTCAAACACTTCAACAAAAAAAAAATATTAAGAAAATTGACCTGGATAATAAAAATGGTAAACTTAATATTTTGTCGAACAAACTTATCAGGCAATCCCTGCAAACAAATTAATTCTATAACTCCCAATGAGACTTCTGCCTCTGTCCACAGGTATGTTAGCCCACTCCTCATGAGAAAACTGCTCCAGCTGTCTCAGGTGTGAAGGTGCCTTTTCCAGACTGCATGTTTCTCCTCCTTCCACAGATGTTCAATAGGATTTAGATCAGGGTTCATAGAAGTTATTATTGAATAGTCCAGTGCTTTTCTCTTAGCCATTCTTGGGGGTTTTTAGCTGTGTGTTTTGAATCATTATCCTGTTGAAGGACCCATGACCTGCGACTGCGACCAAGATTTCCGACACTGGGCAGCACATTTGCTCCAGAATGTCTGTCTTGTATTAACATTTTATTGTACCCTCCACAGATTCAAGATACCCTGTGCCAGATGCAGCAAGGCAGTTGCAAAACATAACCATTCCTCCATGTTTCACAGTAGGTATAATGTTCTTTCCTTTGTATGCTTCATTTTTGAAAGTTTCATCTTTTTTGGGACATTCTCCCAAAAGCTTTGTGGTGCGTCAATATGCATTTAGCAAATTCCAGTCTTGTTTATTTTATGATTTGCTTTCAACAGTGGTTTCCTCCTCAGTCGTCTCCCACAACTTCACTTTGGCAAGTGGATGGTGCAACCTGAAACTGATGTACCTTTACATTCAAGTTCAACTCTTATCTTCTTTGAAGTTGTTCTGAGCTCTATGTTTACCATATGTATTATAGTCAATTTATCTACCCCAGAAGTGCAGCAAAGCTAAGAGCTCTCAGCAGCGTGAGACAAGAAGATGACTAAAACTTTTTTCACTATTTATTCCCAGTCCGGCCTCATTTAATTACATAAAACCAGAAAACATTTTCCAAAAGTTTTTATAACCCTTAAGGGGGACATGTATGATCAGAGTTTTCGTTTGTTTTCTGGCGTATAATGTGCCTCTCTGTGCCGGCTCCGCTGTCGGACGCACCTCCCCTATGTGCTAGGCGCATTAGGAGCAAGGTTCGCCACTTTCTAATGCACCTAACATGAAGGGGCGTTCTGTGGGCGTTCTGGGGCGGGACGCACCACATTCGAAAACATCAACGCATGTATGAATGCGGGTCGGCAAAGTGAGGCGCATTACAGCTCTGAAAGGCAGACCTATTTCAAGTTTGCACCGCATTTATGAGCGCACTTCGGCGCAGACATACATCAGGCGAAGTTTTCACGGAAAAAAACATGAAAACAGGCGCTTCGAAGCGCCGATCCTCATACATGTCCCCCTAAGTGTTGTCTGATTAAGCTAACTCTGAAAGTTTAAGTAAAGATGAAGACTATTAGTAAATAACTTCTTTCCTGAATGATATCAAAGTTCACCTACTACACAGTTGTAGACAGTGTACTGTAAATTGCTATCGGTCTGTTAGTGCAGAGGTTGTTAATAAAAATTTATCTAGAGGAATGTCTAAGAACATATTGCCTGTAGGAAAAACATCAATCCCCTGCAGTGAATGAGGATCAAGAAACTCATGCAATTGAATTTAATCACTGGAAAATGCATTTAATGACTCCCAGTAACACAATTATAGGTACTAAAATACAAGCAGAGTAGGACTGTTGAGCAACTAATCATACCAAACGGATGATGTGTGCATGGCTGTTTTCATAAGTTCCAAAGAAGTGAATGCACAAGCCTATGAAGCACAGCTACCTATCCATTCCCAGTGACCACTTCAGCAGGTTTCCACAACACCTTATAGTAAACCATGTGTTTTTTTTTATTTTTGTTTTTTGTGTAGCACTCAGTCACTCAGCAAAATGTGAACCAAACTTAAACGGAACCTGTCAGGTGGTTTATGCTGCCCTGGCTGAGGACAGAGAGAAAGAAGCTGAGCTCTGTCATTCATAGTTGGAACAGGATTTCTGAGTAAAAACGGAAAAAATATTGATAGGATTCCTAAGGAGACAGTAGAAGTCCTGCTTACCCCATCCACATACATGAATTGACGATTGGCTCTGTAAACACACTGTTTGAAAATGGCAAATTTTTCTAAACTGTCACGATATTTTTCACAAAACGAGGATTGTATGGACAAAAATTTCTTACTAACTTCTGAAATCTGACATTTGACACTTGATCAGGGAATAACTTTTTGACACTGTTTCCTATCCATGTGATCCAAAGATTGTTTTCTCATGACACATTGTGCTTTAAGTTAGTAATAAATTTTGGTTCACACAATCCTTGTTTATTTGTGAAAAATATCACAAAGTCATGCAAATTTGGAAAATTCGCCATTTTCAAAGTTCAGAAACGTATGCGAGTAAGACAGATGTTCATACCCCACACAATAGTTTATAACTAGCATGTACCTTATGTCTACTTCATGTTGGCATTATTTTTGAAACTTTTTTTTTATTTAGTTCTGACATTAAGGGGCTTAGAAAAATAGTAACAATTTTTCATATTTTCCAGAAAAATTGCAACACAGAATATTTTAGGGATCAGTCCAATTCTAACGTGGCTTTGGAGGAGTCTGTATGTTAGACACCCTTATAAATGACACCATCTAAAAAATGCTCCATTTTGGATTCCACACCCTTTAGGTAACTCATCTAGAGATGTATTGTGCATTCTGGGACCACATGTGTGTCACAGTTTTTTTTAGCATTGGACCGAGAAAATGAAAGAAAAGTAGCAATTACATCATTGTTTTTTGGGCTTCATTTCTAGTGTTCACCGTGCGGTATATGACATGATAACTTTACTAGGCGGGTCAGTACAATTACAACAATATCAATTTCATATAGTTTTTTTTTCTGTTTTACTACTTTTACACCTTAGAAATGCTTTTCCAAAAAATTTAATTTTTATGTTGTCCTACTATGACAGCCATAACTTTTTTTTATTTTTCTGCATATGGAGCTGATTAAAGGGCTTGTTTTTTTGCAGAATGAGTTGACATTTTAATAGATACCATTTTGGGGTTCCTATAACACTCTGTTCATTTTTTTATCTTGGTTTTTGGAGGCACCATGAACAAAATACAGCAATCCTGGTATGGTTTTTTAATTTTTACATCAGTCACTCTGGGATATGAATGATATGTTAACCTTACTCCATGGGTCAATAAGATTACAGTGATAGCAAATAATTTTTTTTTTATATTTCACTTCTTTTACACAATAAAAATACTTTTATTTAAAAAATAGCAAGTTTTTACATCGCCACAGTCTGAGAGCCATAACTTTTTTTTATTTTTCTGTGTATGGAGCTGTGTAGGGGCTTGTTTTATGCAGGATGAGGAATGGGGAATGGGTGGTGTCTGTGTTTTATTTTATTTATGTATGTGTTTTTTACTTTTATTTTTAATTTCAATTTTTTTCATTATTACATTTTGTACTTGTCCCCATGGAAACTTGTCATAGCGATCTGTTAGATCTTAGCTATAATACATAGCAGTATATTGCTATACTGCTTCCTATTGTAGCTGTCAATCACCATGCCCAGCTGTGCCTTCAAGGCACTGTTCGACATGAAGACATCATGGCAGTCATCGACACCCCAACAAACATGCTGCGGGTGTGCTGATAGAGACAGAAGGAGTTCCTTCCCTTTGTCTTTCTCTTATTTGCCGTGGCCGCGATTGACTGCAGCATCTAAACTCCAGTCGTGGCCGACACCTCAAGATACCTAGCTGTAACTTACAGCTGGCTACAAAAAGCGATTGTGCAAGCTCTATTGTGCAGCCCACATGATCGCCTTGCCGTAAATTTTCAGCAATTTGTGTGAACCCCTTCCCGACCATGACGTAAACTTATGTCAAATTTCAGGAAGGGGTTAAAGGACCACTCCATATTTTCTTTTTTCTTTTAGTTCATTTAAAATTTCTTCTATCTACAAAGTAGTACCTGTAATTTTACTTTGCTCCAGCTACATACATGGTTCTTCACTGTTGTCACTGGGTCATTTGACCTGCTCTCTGAGTTGCTGTAACAACAGCATGATTGTGTGACCTTGAAGTGAATCACTCTATGCATTCCTATGGGAGCATAAAAGACAGTCTTTAAGGAATGCATATCGAAACAGACTTCCTGTCAGCATCAAAAGTGCAGTGTTTTTTCAGCTAATGGTCCCTAAAATTTCTTAAGAAGTCCTGCTTTTACTCAGAAATTCTGCTCTAAATCTTATGTATCACAGAGCTCAGCTTCTCTCCTCTATCATATAATCCTTTACATTACAGAGCTTAGCTTCTCTCCTCTATCATATAATGCTACATATCACAGAGCTCAGCTTCTCTCCTCTATCTTATAATCCTATATATCACAGAGCTCAGCGTCTCTGCCTCTATTATATAAACCTATATATTACAGAGCTCTGCTTCTCTCCTCTATCATGTAACTTCATATATCACAGAGCTCAGCTTCTCCCGTCTTTCATATAACCCTTTATATCACAGAGCTCAGCTTATCTCCCTCTATCATATAACTATATATCACAAAGCTCAGGTCCTCTCCGCTATCATATAACCCTATATATCACAGAGGTTAGCTTCTCTTCCTCTATCACATCCTGCTCTGACAGGGAAGCATAAACCACCTGCCAACTTCCCTTTAAAAGGTGGCCATGTAATGTGTTTAAACATGGTCGTGGGGGGTACTTTAATTTTTTTTGACTTTACGGCTTAGAAAAAACACTAGTGTACTCAATCTGTACATTTCTGTATGCACAATACATATTATTTATACATAACTGTATGTGTTAATGTTTATTTAGGGCTGATAACTATTTTATTAAATTGTATTTGTACACAAGAAGACACAATGTAACCATAAGTCATTAACAAAAGCAGCATAAACACATATAATGTATCTTGCAATTCAGCAAATAAGCCTCCTGCAAGGGAAAACATCTTCTCGTCACATGTCTATCTGATCTTTTTCTACAGTGATCCTGGTCTCTGTTCTGTGTTTCATTCTTCACCCTCGTGCCACTGTTTGGCCCATTATCAAAGTAAGCAAGCTCCATACCTGGAATTTTAAGCTTTGTAACAGCTGCCCGATATACTGGCTGACTTTTTTCCCTGGGGATTCATTGACTGGAGAGAGACCACATGTACAGACTCAGACGCTGCAAGGAAGGAATAAAAGAACATCAGTGGTGTAATTACTGCAGAAACCTGAGTAAAGAAAAGAGTGCTGGCCACAGCAATAACTGCTACAATATTTCACTTTAATCGTGCCTTATGTATTTTGTTACCTTCATCTCAGCCAATTTTTTATCAATTTTATTACAGGCTTCTATTTATAGGCAATGCTATGATGTGCCTCCAGTAGCTGCGTAAGGGTAATTTACAACTTCTGGAAATAGCTCAGCATCCTGCCTGCAACTTGTTGCGTACTATCGAATTTACAAGTGTAAGACCACTTTCATGGATATATAGTGGTGAAGAAAAAGAGAACCTAAAAATTAGTAATTTTGTCTATACTAATCCCATTACTTGCACCCCTATTTTCATTTTGGAAGCTCAGTTTTGTGTCAGTGTCCTTCTGACTACTAGGCTTATCTTTGCCTAAGGCAAAGGTTTAGTTTGTTGCCCTAGCCATGGAATTAAATACCCTGGCCTGGGCAGTGAAGCTTGTTGGTGTCCTCTCTGGTACTCCAAACCTGGGGCACATACTATATGCACCTCCCAGCTACATTGCTGCTTTGTCCCACCAGATATAGAATTTAATATGCATCCTAATATTACCCCTTTTAACACCATTTGACATACATTTACATCAGTAAGGCAGTATGGATTGTTGAGCCTGCTCCATACCCGGCGGGTTGACAGCTAATAAAGCTGTCCATCCAAATGAAAAAGAGGAAGCAGCATGTCCATAATAAACCCACTGTTCATCATGGTTGTCTGAGGAAGACTCACGAGCTGAAACGCTGCACCTTACCTACTGAGTATGTATTGATCTAGTTTTTGTATAAAATAAAACTTTGAAGGTTATATGGACATGCAGCTTCCTCTTTTTCAATTGGATTGACATATATTAGTATACATGATTAGGACCGACCTGTGTTTTGTGATGCTGTTACATTCTATATACCGTGGATGTTTAAAAATAAATTAGAAGAACAGCACTAAAGTCCAATATTTACGATTAATAGCTGTCCACCAACTGCTAGCATCCAGGATCAAGATAACATGATAAATTAACCACTTAAATGCCTCATAACTGAGACCATGGCATCCAAACAGTCATAAGGTCACCCCGTCGTGGCAAGAAGACCCTGGCAGGTTTTATCAAAATTTCACTAAGAACATCAAAATGTATCCAAAAAGTAGGCAGAAAAGCATTAAAATACGTTCATATTCATCCCTTTGGGTGGCATGTATGACCTTGTGGCTAGTGGCATTTTTTTAGCCGTGCTTGACCAAAAAAAATTGTCGAAGCCGTATTTTATCTAAAGTATGAACCGTCATATGCCAAAACTTGGTTGGCCAATGGTATGCCAGACATGACACTTTTTAATAGCACCAAAGATGCGGGGAAGGTGTCCGCCCAAATCGCACGAAGCATCAAAAATGCATCAAAGTTTATTGTGGAAATTGTCGTACAAATCCATACCGGTTTTCAAAGTAGCATGATGAGGACTACTTTTGGCATAGAACTGGACACAGTTATAAAAAGCTTGAGAGACACTTCCATACATACTGTTGATTGTACACTATTAAAAAGAAGAGTCGACACCAGGTTCATACATTAGCCCTTTGACTGTCTCTTAGTGCTCAACATGTATGAACGTTGGCACTGACGGCAGTTCTAAATCACATTAAGGCTCTCTGTTTCAACACGATGTACTGCGGCACGTACTCTATTACTACATCTGTGGTTTCTCTGTATATAGCGCGCCCGGCCCAATAGACATGCATTACTTTCATTCACCTATGAGAACTATGGATTAACCGTAATTTTCGGCACCGCAATTCGCCCGTATTATAGTGCAAATACCGGCGAAAGCGTGCCAAAAATACGGCCGTGTGGAACATCTCTAAGGTGGTATAGAATATGCCCAGAAATTTAATGAATCTGTTTCTTCTGCAGGTCTACATACAGAACGCATTCTAAGATGCCAATACGACGCACACCAGAACTCCCCTAATCTTTGGCACAGAAAAAGTGTGGGCCGGCGCTTATCACATCAAGATATGAATGCGACTGTTCATAACACCTATAGAATAGGTCCCTACTAGATGCATTTTGACACCAGAAAACTGGCACAGTCCCATTCTTCTAATGTTACATGTCATCCTTAGCATTTGTAGGGGTGATGCCCCCTGATGTTGTTGTGTTTGGTATCTAAATGATTAAAAAATGGCACAGTGCTCTGATAACCCCTACCCTCTTCACACATGCAGATAACGTAATCAGTAGCTGCTGACAGGTTGTCATGGCAGCTGGGGACCTAATGAAGGTCTCCAGGCCGCCCATCTTAACCCCTTACCGCCGGAGCCAGTTTTGGTCTTCCTGACAGAGCCCTGGTTTTAAATCTGAACATGTGTCACTTTATGTTCAGAAAAACATTTTGACACTTTTAAACCTATCCAAGAGATTCAGAGATTGTTTTCTCGTGACACATGAGCTTTTAAGTTAGTTATAACAATTTAGGTCCAAAAAGTCCTTGTTTTATTTGTTGAAAAATATAAAAATATCATGTAAAATTTGCAAAAATTAGCCATTTTCAAAGTTCAAAAATTGTCCATGGCGAGTAAGGCAGAAAGTTATTCCACTCAAAATAGTCTTTTTACTACATGCTACCAAATGTCTACTGTAAGGTGTGCATCGATTTTTTAGAATGTTTTTTTATTTTTTTTTGTACCACATTAAAGGAGTTGTCCTCCCTACAGAGTTTATCACAGAATTGCATGAATGAAATACTCTGTCCACTCCTGGTTCAGACCTGACTCATTTGCATACAGCTCCATGCTCCTGTTGCTTTCATGTTTTGCTAATTAGTATCAGATTAGCTAAACAGCTTTTCAAACTGCTCTCATGAAGGCTATATCTGAGTCCCCAAAACAAAAGCCCTAATTACATTTCTGTTTATTTACATAAATCAAGCTTTTAACTGTGCTCAGCAGGCATGGACACTGTGCCATGACCGAGTGTGATGAAACACTCACTTGTTATCTCATTCAACAAACAGCAGGGCGAGAATTGTTTACAGTCAGTTACTGGAGGAACTCAAATATGCCAGGGAGGTCATAAATTCACTTTTATTTCCATAGGGAAAACAGAGGAACAAAGCAATATATTTGGAAAATGACTTATTATTTTGTGTTCCCTACAATTTGAAATGCTATTCTTTGTAGCGAGACATACCCCTTTAATGGGCTTAGAATATAGTAGTAATTTTTCAAATTATCAAGAAAATATGCAAAATAGATTTTTTTTAGAGACCAGTCTAGTTCAGACCATGGCCTATTGTAGGGCCTGTATGTAGAAACCAATAAATACCCAATCTTAAAGAAACACATCACTTAAAGTATTTAAAAAAAGCATTTTAAGAAGTTGTTGCGACCCTTTAGATATTTCACAGAAATTAAAGCAAAGTGGATGTGAATAATTAACAAGTATTTAACTTTTTTTGCAGATTTTCAATTTTTACATTTTCACGAAAATACGGTAAATGTGATCAGGGAAATGCAACTTAATATTGATTTCCCCAGATTCTCCGTTTCAGAGATATCCATATGTAGGCCCTAGTGCTGCTATTTGGCTCAACCACAAATCCCAGAATAGGATGTGCACCTACCGGACTCTGGGGTCTCATTTCGTTACCATATTTATTTAGGCGCCATTTCAGTTGCGGACAACGCGCCCTACAGGTTCCAAAACTTAATAAATACCCCCTAAAAAGACCCTACATTGAAACACACCCCTTACTAACTAAATCCAGACGGTGCAGTGAGCATATCGACCCTTCAGTGTTTCACAAATTTTTTAGCGTTTTCGGCTATGAAAATAAAAAAAATAAATTTTGTTATTCCAATAATCTGCAATTTTAGCAGCAAATTTTTTAATTTATACAAGAATCCAGAACAAAAAGTTTGTGTTTAACTCAATTTCTTCCATTTACAGCAAAACACCCTACATGTGGTGTAAACTGCTGTTTGGTCCGCTGGCAGGGATGTATAAGGGAGGGAGAGTATTTGGCTTTGAGCACAGATATTGTGTGGGACCAGGTAGCATCTTGCAAAAGCCCCAAAGTACTAGAACAGTGAAACCTTCAGAAGTTGCCCATTTTGGATTCAACACCCCACCAGGATCACATCTAAGGTTATTTTGCAATTTTGGGCGCACAGGTATTCTATAGTTTTTTTAGACATTGTGGCATGAGAAATGTGGGGGGGCACGCAGCTCCGCCATTGTTTTTGGCCTTCATTTTTACAGTATTCGCCATACGGGGATAAATGACAGGATAACTTTATCTAGGGGGTCGGTACAGATTACAATGATTAAATTTTATATAGTTTTTTTTAGTTTTATTACTTTTACAACAATAGAAGCGAGTTATTATAAAAAGTTGCATTTTTTTAGTGTTGTCCTATTCTGACAGCCATATCTTTTTTAATTTTTTCCATATCGTACTGCTAGGTGGGCTTGTTTTTTACGAGATTGAGTTGAGTTTTTATATACATTACGGGAGTGCATGTGATGCTTTGATCACTTTTTATTAAGGTTTTTGTGAGGCATTTTGTACAAAATACACTGCAATCCTGGAGTGTGTTTTTTATTTTATTTTTTACAGTGGTCACTGTGTCGGTAAAAATGACATGCTAGATTTTACTCAGCAAGGTTATACAATTACAGCGATACCACATTTGTATATTTTTTTAATGTTTACTGCTTTACACAATAAAAACACTTTTTATTTTAAAAGGGAAAACACGTTTTGTTGCATCGCTTGCAGTCCTGAAAACCATAACTTTTTTTATTACTTGTATTAATGGAGCTGTATAGGGACTTTTTTTTTGCCGATGAGTTGACTGTATTATTATTGGTAGCATTTTGGGGGGACAACTTTATGAACGCTTTTAAATCGTTTTTTGGAAGGCAGGGTGGAAGAAATTCTGCAAGCCCCAAGCAGGTTTTTTTTATTTTTATTTTTAATAGCGTTTCACCATGTAGTAATCCAAGGACAAGTTAGTTTTACACTGTGGTTGAGACGATTACGGTGATACCCAATTGTATGTAGTTTTTTTTATTTGAAGCACAATTTTTTTATGAATCGCTATATTCTAATAGCCAGAACTTTTTTAATTTTTCGTAAACAGAGCTTTTGTAAGGACTTTTTTTTTTGCGGGATGAACTGACGTTTTAATTGGCATCACTTTGATGTTGATATAAGTTTTTGATGACTTTTTACTCCATTTTATGTGCTGCGGGATGAACAAAAATTGCAATTCTATGACTGTTTTTTGGGTTTTTTTATTACGGCGCTCACTGTACGGGTTAATAAACATGAACATATTTATAGGGTCGGGTCGTTTACGCAGTGGCGATACCAAATATGGGTACTTTATTTATTTTGATCTTTTTTGGGGCGATTGGCGTCTGTAAAGGTGAAAAGGGCGGTGTACGTGTTTTTGATTTTTATTTTTGTGTTTGTTTTTACTTTTTTACACTTTTTTTTCTTCTTCACACTTTTTACACTTTCACCAGATGTGAATTGCAGAACGCTCCTGTCAGATAGCGTGTTCATACATGGAGATCACGACATACCAGCTTATAGCAGTATACTGAGTTCTCCATGGCAACTGTTCATTCACGCTGCCCACAAAGCATTGCGGTATCGAGATGTTCACCATACAACCGGATGGCACTCATTCAGCACTGGGCTGTCTGGTGAGGAGAACATAGCGGTGGTGAGCGTCGCGTTACTGCACCGGGATCCGCAGCTGAGCTCAACTCCGCCGTGGGGGATGCGGCCATGATTCCAGCGGTAATATACCACTGGTTACATGCCGCGATCTTGTGCACTCCGCTTGTGAGCGCGCTAGATTGCCATGACGTACTCATACGTCAATTTGCGGGAACCCCTACCCTACCTGTTTTTATTAGTGTAAGATCCGATGGTATGTATGAAAGTGCCTTACAGCACTTTATAAATGTGACCCGTTCTACGCCAAAAGTAGTCTCAGCCATGCGACTATGAAACTGGTATGGATTTGCACGACAGTTTCGTACCAAACTTTGGCACATTTTTGGCACATCATAGGATTCTGCCACAACACGCTCACTCACCCATCATTAACACATTTTAAAGTGTCGTGTCTGGCATACAATGGTTAACACTTTTGCCTGCAGTGCAGGAATCCTAGGTTTAAATATGCCCAAGGACAACATCTACAGCAGCCAAACATGCCCACTGCTGCCCCATTCAGAGTTTGTGGGACCGACGGAGTGCTGATGTTGGCTATTTTCATTGGTTTCATAGACTTTGAATGAAGCAGCAATGCGCATGAGCGATCACTGTTCCATTAAAAGTCTTCCTCCCTGCGCAAGCTCAACTGTGGATAGGTGAAAAATATCTTGATTATCGATACTAACACTGACCATAGTATATGTCTGAAATCAGGTTGTGAGCACTTTTGGGGACAGGTGAGTATCAAAACATAAATTTAATCACATCAATTTAACACCTTACTGACATTTGATGTAATGGTATGTCATAACATTGGTAAGGTTGTATGGAACGAGCTCATTTAGTAAATCCGCACCATACGCGGCGGGTGCTGGCTGATTATTACAGCTGACTCCCGCCACTAATAGTAGGGAACAGAGCTGGCTCTGATCCCTGCTGGTTAACCCTTTATCCTGGGGTCGGAAGTAGCAAAATCAAAAGTATGGCGGCGATGGAAGCCTTCACAAGACTTCCAGCTGCCATGTTAAGTGATCTGGGCCCCGCAATTTCACCGCAGGTACCCCTATCGATTTGGGCAGGGTGTTCCCGCTAATGGGGGTCACCTCCTGCCCCCCCCCCCCTGGAAAGTCAGCGAAACCTCCGCCGCCATCAGGTAAAAAGTGGGAGTTGCTTTAAATGACCACGCACCTAGTAGTTGTCAGGACGCTATCCGTAACCGGCACCGTCCGTTCATAAAGGCGGGTACCGCTCACCAGAGGCGGCGCCACCCGCCCGCCTCACCCGCCCGGCGATTCTCACTGACTCTGTGCAGCCACGGCTGCACAGTGTCAGTCAGGCACTGCACTCACCGTGCAGCTGCTCGTGCAGGGAGAAGGCAGGAGGGATCGTTCCCCTCCTGCTTTCTCGCCTGTATGTACAGCGCCAGTTGCACTACCTGGCTGTAAGGGGCACTATCGGCTCATAAAGAGAGCACTACCTGGTTTTAAGGGGGCATCTACTAGGCTGAGTAAGGGGCACATCTGCTATAAGGAGCACTATTCTGATAAAGGGGGCTACTAACTGGCTATAGGGGCACTACTGGCTATAAAGGGTACTACCTGGATAAAGGGGCTACTACCCTGGCAATAAGTGGATACGAACATGCAAATAGTGAGGCACACCAGGGCTATAAGGGTACAACCTGATAAAGGGGGACTATTTACTGCAATAAAGGCACTACCTGGATATAAGGGGCTACTACCGTGCTATAGGGGGCAATACCTTGATAAAGGGGGCTACTATACTGACTTCTACCAAGCCGTTATGCAGTTAGGCGGAGTGGGTGTGGCTTTTAAAAGGGGCATGGCACACCAACAAGATGGGCATGATCATGCAAATTGTTTACCGCTACGCGCTACTCGCTGCCGCACCTTGAATCTCCCACTTTCCCAAATTTCAAGTTGGCAAGTATGTTTAACTCACAGTCAAAAAAAGCACAAATATACACTCAAAGGGTGACATGTACATATAAACCTGGTGCCGACTCTACCTCTTGTTTGCGTGTTCGTCGATGCATGTGGTGACACTCCCCAGTCAAAAGTATTTGCGCCTTCAAACGTGTCATCTCTGGCGTACAGTTTGCCCCAAGTATTTGCTGTTGACAGTTTTTACTGTACATCTATAAACATGGTTTACCACAGTTTGTTTGCTCAAAAGCACGCAAATAAAAATGTTGCAGTCCCATTAAACACATTCACTTAGGTAAAGGTTCAACACGGTCCCAAATTTCGCGCGGCAATGCATCGTATTTGCGCACTAAACGAGCGAGATGCGTGGGAAATACGTAAACCGCAGTTCACATAGTTCCTCTCCCCGGCGACAATACGATCTTATTGTACGCCCGAGGGGGAGATAAGTGACATGTCAATTATTTCGCGCGCTTATGCGCCACGAGTAGATGACGTCTAAGGGGCGATCAGGGGCGTCGCCGATCAGTCGCCGATCAGTGTCGACTCCCAATACCCCTCGCAATACGCTGTGTGAACTAGCCTTAAAGTGAGCACTGATGTTCTTCAATGGGGACATAGATGCTAGTAAAGACTTCCGTCCTGCATTCAGGCTGTTGCCATGGAAACCTGTTGATAACCAGCTTGATAGAGAAAGAGGAGCATGCGTGGAAGACATGATCTGTGTGCTCCCATGTATTCCACTGTTGAATATCATTGCTAAAAGAGTTAGTTCTATGTCCAACACAGATTACATCACTATGACTTGAGATCTGCATACAAGAAAATCTAGGATAACAAACATCATTTTATCCTAGATTCCCTTAAAAAAAAGCAAAAAGAAAAGCAAATTGTAAGAATAAATAGAGTAAAAATAAATTTTAAAAGAAAAAAAGCTGTAAAATATTTTTTAGAACCCTCCACTAACCCATAACCCACCACCACGCTTCTCTGTGTCCATGGACTACATAGGGGCAATTATCAAGGCGTGCGCCAGAATTCTGGCTCAATTTGCACCAAAAATAACATCTTACAAGATTTTCGCCACTTTTCTATTGTTTAGACAGCTGCAGACGCTTCTGGTGCCTCGTTCGACAAAGGGCCATGGTCTCGCAAACGGATGTGGCTTCGTGTGAAAGTGGCGTGGTTAAATGGCAACCAAAAAATGCGACAGTAGTTTGTCCGCAGTTTCTGGCATAAAAGTAGCCAACTAACTGTGGTACAAATTAACTAGACAGTTTCTAACCTGCACCAATTTATCAACACTAAGATAAATGTGGCGCAATTTAAGACTGTCTAGTCTAACTTTACGTTGTCTAAGAGTAGACACTATAGATTATATCAGCCCCGTTGGTCTTATTTACTGTATGAAAACTGTCTAAGCATTATGCCATGTTACACACGGCTATTTGACTGTGGTTTCTTGGACGAGGTTTTCGGAGCGTTTCCTCCCCAAACCCCGATTGCCAAAACGCTTCTAAAACACGCCCCCATTTCATTATCATTGATTCCTATGTAAAACCTCGTTGTAGTTCGACACACAACGAGGTTTTTACTCTCGCTTCTTTAGGAATCACTGGAAAAAGAAGTGTCCATGACAAATTCTTGAAACTGTTTAGTGATGTTAAAACGCTCTAAAATCCTCTTCTGAAAAGCGTGTGTTCAGGCAGAGGTTTTTTGGAAGCGGAAACACTCCGAAAACCTCGAGTCCAAACCACGTTAAAATAAGCTGATGTGAAATACCCTAAGAACTGTATTTTGTGCTCATAGCAACCAATCACAGCTCAGCTTTCATTTCTTGTACTGAGTTTCTGAAAAGAATGAAGCTGAGCTGACTGTTACTATGGGTCAACAAGACAGGCTTACTTCCTTAGACAAGTTTCATAAATGAGGCCCAACGTACATGGATGTAATTTTTATCCTTCATAAAACGTAAAAAATGAAAATATATTAGTTTTTTTTTGTATCATATTGAAGCCCCATGTGTTCCCCAAAAAGGAAAATAAAATTGTCAAGAGTGTCAAATTAACAATAATTCACCCTTAGAATGGTGCCATATCAAAATTAAAATTTTGCTATGGGAAATTCATGAAAACGGAAGCCTTGCTCTTAAAATGGATAATATACAACAAACCACCATGATAATACTGTTTAAGTACTGTGAAGGCCGAAGTGTTGTGTTAGAGGGCTGAGTATCATATGTCAAATGTTTGGGTTTTCCAGTGTTAGTGTTGCGATGGTGTCCACGTACCATACTCAATTGACATGAAGTCCAATCACTGACTTTAGTGTTACTTGCTTTCAAGTATATGCATGTTAATCGCTAAGGCCAGTGAATTGGATAGTTGGTCACATTAGGCCATATATTTGACATCACTGAGGTGGACAGACCAGCAAGGAATACCCTGCTCTGTGGTCCACAACGAATGGCGCCTGCCAAGGAGAGGGAAATTTGTATTCTACACACTGCTGATTTTGACGCTGTTGTTGGAGTAGTTTTTGGAGCGTTTTTCCGCTCCCAAAACATCATCAAAAAAGCCTTCAAAACGCCCCTAGATCATTTTCATAGAATTGCCTATGCAAACAGCATTGAAGTTCACACACAACAGGTTTTTTAAATGCGACTTAGACGCATCTTTGGAAGCTGATTTGAGTGGCGCTGCAAAAGAAGCGTCATGTCAAATTCTTGAAGCATATTCATCGAGCTGTGAAAAGTCCCCATAGAATCAATGGAGAGCTTCAAAAAACCTCCTGTCCAAACCTTGCCTGCATTTTTAGGTGTGTTTCTAGGTGCCTTTTTGACGTGTTATTTGGGTGTTTTTTTTTTCATGCATTTTTATTGCCCCTTGCTATTACATAATTTGTTGGAGATAAAAACAGTGTGGAAAACCGACATCCAAAAAAACTTGCCCCAAAAAACTTGTCCTAGAATGCAAAAAAAAAAAAAGCGCCAGAAAACGCGTCCATAGACCTCTTTCTGTAAGAAGCGAGTTTCAGGCAAGGTATTGATGCTGTCTTGGGCACCTGAAAACTCAAGCAATCACCCAAATAAGGTCCGTGTGAAACATACCCTAACAACCCATTTTTTTCTTTTTTAGCTCCAGTTCGGGTTTCCAAAAATCAAACCCCAATTTAAATAAGACTTGAAATCTATGACAACGTAGTATTATTTTGCGATGTGTAACTGAAGCCCCTAAATTTTCCTTTTTTTCCATATTATCTATTACGATTTTGGCAAGGTAATCAAGCACTTTTTCACCTACCGTGCTTATTGTCCTTCATTACGCACAACTGGAGTCGTTCAGATGGGCATAGTTAACCCTTCTTGTATTTACACCTAGATTGGAACGTTTGTCCCCGAAATCCTCTACAGTTCCTCATTCCTGGCTGTTTGATGAGGGGTGATCCGTCATTCAAGTGGCGAGCTCGCATTCTAAATGTTTTCTTCGCTTGGGAATTTTCTATTCTAAAAATGCACAAGAGAAAGCATACATGAAAAAAATTAAGGTTAAAACCGACAGGTTTTTAGTAATTTAAAATACAATGTAATAGTAAAGCACAACATATGGCTCAGCTGTAAAGTATTTGTCTTCTTTCCAGACAATTATAGTATAAGTCCAAGATATATGTCTCCTTCAGATGTATTCCAGTATTGCGACATTATTATCACACATTTCTGTGTTATTTGAGATCTATAAAAGTGGAATATCACAGAACGCGGACAACAGTAGTCGAAGGTAGGTTACCGCCCCCTATAGCGCCACTTCATCCCAGGCAGAAAAGAGGGGGCCGCAAGGAAGGTATAGATTGGGCTGAATTTTCCATAATGGGGGCGCTATGCCTTATTGCCTCGGGCACCAGAATCACTTTGTCCAGTCCTATGATAACTGCTTTTGATAAGTTTTCAATACTTCTTGCTGATATAAATATATTTTGTATAGCAGTCTAAAGTTTCTGTTTATACATGTATTATGCTTGCATAGGTTCTAAACATCACTTTTTTGGCATAGGTTACTGCGAGGGGCAAAAGAGTGAGTTTAAGACCTAAACAGTTTCAATCATGTGGGGCCTCTTTTGTTACTTATATCCTCTTTGTTATACTGTGCAAAAACAATCCCACATTGGTATACTCGTCAGAGCGCATAAGAGAACAATACAGCAATTTTTTTATTTGACTATGTGGGCAACATGTATGCAATCCTGGCGCAGAGACAGGCACAGTTTTAAATCGCTTTAAGGCGTGTAAGAATGCACCAAAATGTATGAACCTGTTTCTTCTGCAGTTCATACATACTACCAGTCTCAGTGCCAATACAACAACCCGGTACTCAGACAGATCACACCTTTACCTTGATCTGGGGCGTGTTATTAACTGTTCTTTCGCCTAGGTTTTTGTGTCAAAGATTCATGTGTCCTACTTACTACAATGTGGTGCCACGCCCCGCAAACGCCTCCAAACATCTTTGAGGAATTAAAAAGTGCATTACAAAGGGACTTATCGCCGCCAAACTTTGGAGCAACACCCGGTTTCATGACATGTCGCCCTATTTGCTCTATTTTTCAAAGATGCCTGCCTCTCGGTGGTGGACCACAATAGCATGGTCTACCATCTCAGAAAGCATGTACAATCGAACATGTAGAGCCAGTTGTAATAAATATCCCTAGCTTTGCTGTATTGCCCTTACAGCTATAACACAGTATACATTAGGGTAAGTGTATTGTATTGAAGTTTACCATGGATACAACGGACAGCACAGAAATATAAGAGGGTCAAACAGTCCTGAATTTTGTTTTATACAGAGCTTCTAAACAGTGTTTAACTGATCAATCTACTGTTTGCATCCACAAGTGTAGAAGAATATTGCACAAACTGTACATAATTTGTTCAGCTCAAGATAAGCAAATATCAATGCCCCTTTACTTCATAACAGTAGCAAACCGACCTTTACTAGCAAGACTGCAAGCGCATTTCAAAAATAGATGAAATCTAGGATTTACAAATATTAAACTCAGCAAAGACAGAAAGCTTTTAAAAAATATTATGCAAGGAGCAAAAGGAAATAGATCAGCAAAAAAAGAGAAAAATATCATCAACCTGGGTAAGAGATTACAAAAATCCTTTTAAAGCTTTGAGTCTATGAAACCCACACTGAGAGGCCGAATATCTAGATGGAAAAATGTTGGATTCTTCTCAATAGGTGCCAACCTGTCAAAATACCCAATAGCAACTCTTCTAAAGGGCACAATACGTTCTTAACTGTTTAATGCCATTGGTGCATTATATGACGAAATGAGACTGGCAAAAGGAATGATTTGTGGGGAAGTAGCTATGTGGAAACCACTGCTTTATAAAAATCCACATCAATGTTCAACAACCACTAAACTCAGAAAAAGGCATTCTAATCCTCAACTTCAGTTTAGGGATAAGAGCATTTAACGCCACATATGCCTCAAAGTGTCAGGTAATAAAAGTGGATCAAACATACACTTGTCCTGACCATGGTGTCGCCAATCTGATTATTGGCTTGGAAAAATAAGAACAAATCAATAGGAATAACACATTTTACAGCATATAAAACCACTATATAATAGATCACTTCCCAGCAACATATCATGAAACCAGTTTCCTTTCTATAAACTTGTCATAAAACAGAGTAAGCTTTAAAGATGAACCTGTCACATAGATTATGCCCCCTTAGCTGAGGACCGCACAAGTTAGAGTCAGACCTGCTGTTTCCATCATGCTGAGATCACCTTATTCTTTCTGTAAGGGCCATTTTCACACAACACGGCGTTAATTGACATAGTTTTTTTGGACGAAGGTTTGGGGAGTGTTTCCGCTCCCAAAACCTCTTCCTGAAACACTGCAATCTTCAGAAGAGGTTTTCGAGGCATTTCTCGCAAGGTTTGGGCGAGGTTTTGGATCAGGTTTCAACGAGGTTTTCACTGCCATCACAAATTAATACCAGGGTCAAAAACCACAGCACCCAAACCGCGCGCAAAAACCGCACCGAAAACCGCACCGAAAACACGCATGCAAGAAAAAACATGACACTGACCTTTTTTAAGTGCTTCCAAAGAATCGTGTAAAAGACCTTGTTGTATGTGACCTACAACGAGGTTTTACATAAGGAATTAATAAATGAACTTTGGTGTTTGTGAAGCGTCGTCCAAATAATCCTTCTTGTGAACAATCCCTTAGATGCAGCATTTTTTAGACATTTAGTGCCAAAATCATGCAGTATTCCAGCCAGAAAACAGTCTATAAAAAGAGTCAGTTTTTTTTTCAAACCCCGCCCATTGAGGCTAGCTCCTCCCACGCCCAATTGATAAACCTATTACTTTGAATAGGTAAGAAACATGTGAATTAAAGACGCAGTTGGGCGGGCTAGCCTTTGGTGGTGGTGCTAACACCTGCTCATGAAATACAGAATTGAGCATTAAATGCCTAAAACTTCTCATCTTTCAGAATAAGATACCCGAGCACTGGAACAGCAGGTCTGCCACTAGCTTGTGCTGTCCTCAACAAGGGAGGCATAACCTAGTGTGATGGGTTCCTTTAATATTTTCACATATTTCCTTTTTTGCCATATATTTTTATAGGGCCGTTTAATACTTATGTAAATAATAATCATGTCTCTCCCTCAAGACTAATTAGTTTTCATTCCTTTAACACCTTCCCTCATTACTAATATCATTACGTATCTAATTATCAAATTGAATCTGTCCATCCATTTATACTTCTCATCCCAGAACACTCGTTTATGAACTGGTGCGTCAAACTAACTGCATATTCCAGATAAGTTCCACCTATATCTTTGCATGAGGCAGTAATAGTATGTCACATGAACTTCATGCCTTTTGTAAACAATTACAACATCCTAGCTTCTGGCCTTAACAGCACGTAAGCGAAACGGCGTGGTGGGTTTGTCGCAGTGACGTACATTTGTAATCTGTTTGACCGTTGTATACGTGAACAATGTTTGATTTATTACATTGTGATTTACCTAATTATTTATATATTTTTGGTTTTCCTACGTAGCATTGGCACTTTAGCTGTTTTTTTTCCTGTATATACTGATCCGATAAATGATTGATTTCATGTAGCACTGTGTCCACTTTAGTATTAATACTTTAGTTATTATTAAGCAATGACAACTTTAGATTTGTGCATATTCGTATAAGTATCACTGTGTAATGTAGTTTTGATTGACTAAATCTGTTGTTTATTGACACTGTCGGCATCTTCCTCATTTTTTTCTTTGTGCATTTGTTCTTCGTTTGGTATTTAGTGACTGGATTTTTTTTTCCCCATAGCGCATCGGTCCTATATATAATTTTACTTTCATATGTAATTACCTTTGATCATAAATTAATGCCCACTGTTTCTGTTCAAATTTTGTCCACACTGTTTTTTTTGACTTTTTAATATATTCTTAAATTTATGTATTAAGCTAATAAAATGTAATAAACATTTTTTTTTTCTTCTGTGATTATTTTTATTTTTTTGGGTCTTATTGCATCTAAGACTTTGTACAAGTAGGTTAGTATATGCTGATTGATATTTGCATGCTATTCACATATGGTCCGTCTACAAGTACGCCCAGGTATCCTTACTGAACAAGAGATTCACTGTTTCTACCCCTTAGACATATGATGCCTGCAGATTGTTAGAGTATCCAGATGCATAACTTATACATTTATTCACATGGGAACCTTATTTGCTAAGTGATCATGCCCAAACACTCAGTCTGCTTTAATTATGAACACCCCTCTCTTACATATACTGTACTACATAACTTAGGTGTCATTCTGCAGAACTAGGAACAGTGCTACTAATCACATCCTCCATATCCTTAAGAAATAAACTGAATAATGTTAGATAAGAAAGGGATAAACACCAGTTAAAGGACTTTGGACGACATCTATGAACTTTCTTTTTTCGCATGTTGCGTCAAAAAATTGCCGGTGCACTGTTCTATAGATCTATGAACAGGCATACGGCCAAACTAGGCGCAATGTGTGTCTGGTATGACACATTTTAATGTGCCAAAGTTTGGTGCAAAACTGTTCAGCACATAACACTCTATGCACCAAAATGTTTTGCGCACAAAACACTCTCATTTATACTGTCGTATTATACACTCCTCTATATCTACTTAGAACCACTGTGTAGGCGCCAAGATGTCAACCTTTATGTCTATTTTGAGTAACAATGTCTGAGGGATCAAATTCATCTACAAAATCCAATAAATTAAGTCCATTTATTTAAAAATTTACGTACATCCTGGTAGCCATGTCCAAATTGACATATAACGAAAAAAAAATACCAAAACCAATTCACTGCTCCTGTAAAACAGTCAATTTCCTGCCTTAAAAGGAAGCATACCCATCAAGTATTAACTCGGAGACTGGAGAAACTGTTTGACCAGAACAATTTTAATCATTTGTATCAGAGGTTTCAAGCATGTGGGTACACCCAAAATATTAAGGAGGGACTATGCCAGGGCTAAGAGGAATCTTAAAAAAGATCTATTGGGAAATATACAACATGATGTTACTAATAAAACAATCAGACGCATTGGCACTTTTATTGGCCATGCAACAGAAATATTTTTTTTTTTTAAAATTGTTAGCGAGGGGATTTCGCAAACATAAAGAGCCTTGACGGGGCTTGTGACTTGCTTTTTGAGGCCCCTATCCAACAAAATTACCTATTTTTAACTTTTTTCCATATTTCATTTTTTTTATTCCCCAAATGTGGGAGCGGAGGTTGCCTTACTTTGTTTTGGAACCCAGAAAGTGCTGGGCAGCCCGCCTAATTAAATAGTAGGGGGCCCAAAAATGGCTGTAACCGCAGGGCCCCCCAAAAAACTATATTTTTTAGGGGCACCCTTCTGAAACGCCTTATTTTTAAGCTTTTAAAAACCAGCACCACCCCTTCATGCACTGGGGGTTTTGTGAGGGTTGTTCTATTGGTATTTTTTGCATTTTTGAAATCTCCCGCATTACGGGGCTTTTCTGCATGTGGTGGAAACAGGGTTAAGTTGGTGTGCATTTTTTTTGTCATCAAAATTTTCCCCAACAGTGGGGTTTGGGGGTTTTTTGCTCTCAATTAGCGCCCCTGTCATTTTTGCCGTTAGAAAAAACCCGATTTGCCAGTTCGGGTTTCGTTGCCCCCATTGACGGGGGGGGAGCAGGCCCAAAATTGGGTTTTTTTTTAATAAAACAATCAGACAAAAATGGCACTTTTATTGGCCATGCAACAGAAATACTAGGCTGGGAAGATATTGGCCAATATTTGTTTACAGACATTTTTTATTATCATTTTGTCATTGACTTATTGTCAAACATTAATACCAATGCCAATATTAAAGCTTCCTTTTAGTGCTCTGTAGTGGAATAAAGCCCAAGTACACCAAATATACATAGAAAATTAATTTGGGTTTCTCTAGCTATATCCATTACTGCCATCCAATTTTAGAGACTTATTTAGGTACTAGGACCTCATGTATGCAAAGTGTCAAGGTCTAAGACTTTCTTTGTTGCCCAAAGCAACCAATCAGAGCTCCGCTTCTAATTTTTCATAGCACTATTTATTCAGGAGAGCTTGTTGGTTGTAATGCAACTGGAAAATTGTAGACCTAACTTTTTTTTAAAATGAGGCCCCTAAATATAGTTTAGATTGTAGGAAAAAACTCCCCATCTGCTCAAATTTTTTTTTATTTTTACACCTACATTTTCCTACCCAGGGTGCAAAATAAAGAAAATAAAAAAGGAAAAAAGAATAAAATGTTTTGTTGCTTGTTTGTTTAGCACCTTGACTTTAGGTTATTACCACTATAGGATTAAGTTTGCTGAGCTCTATTCAACTTGTGTTGGTACCTGCTCTTGTGTGCAAACCCATTTTCTACTCTCTTCAGTACTATATACCTTGGCTTAGCGCCAAAGCTCCTGCCTCATCTGTTGGTTCATCTGCCTGAGTACCTGTAGTCCAGTTGACGGTTCTGACCAACCTAGTTTTTTGTTCTATGTTCCTTCCAGAGCTGCAGTGTTTTCCTGGAAAAGGGATGACTTTTTTGCTGAGGACCAAGGCATGGAAATCAATCCAGCACAAAAGCCACATCCTCGTGCTGGGAATGGAGGTGGGAGACAAGGAATCCTATAGATGCCACAATCCAGTCAAGTACAAAATCTGTGACAGCCATAATGATCCATACTAAAGGGGTTTCTCCACGAAGTCTTCTGCACTTTATGCAATCAAAAAAACCATAATGTCAGCACCTCCCATCATTGTGAAAAAAACAAAGGTGCAAGCGCACTCTGCCATAGCTACTACACAAATGAAAACCTAGCAGAAGCTAATAAGGACGCCAAGAGAGTAGAACAAACACTTAAATTGTAAACTAGTTTCATAGTGTATTTCTGCTACATCTGGTACTGTACATATGAAAATCTAAGGCTCCTTTTTTTTTTTTTCAGCTCATTTTATTGTTCAGAACTGTGAGGCCTAGTCACCAATTCTGTACTTTTATGATAGGCTAAGCCAATGACAGAATTTCCTCAATTTTCTGATGACACTTTAGAAGCACCAGTCCCCTTTTTAGCTCCGACACAGGTTTCACAATTTTGGACACTTTTTCACTGGAGTCTTGGATATGTTGACACACTTCTACCTCTCATCCTCAAAAATCTACCAAACCAATTATCATCTTCTTGAGTGAATATGAACAGAATCCTTTACCTGACTTTGATTAATGTAGACCAACAAGCAAGCGAGAGCTAATTTCTTCGAGTGACTGGTGCCCCATATAAAGAATGCAATGGCTGGTTAAAATATTTTGTCTTCCTTGGTAGACATTATCTTTCTTGCTACTTAAGTGGGACATTCATATCAGAGAGAGTATCTAATAAAAGTAGCCGTTTTTTCAAATTTAACCCCTAATTCTGTGAATTGCAAAGACAAAGGCCTGTCTTGTTGTTGCTCTGTGTACATATTATTCCTGTCTGGAAGATCCTATTTCCAGTAATTCTCTATGTCAAGTCACATCTGCTTCCTCCTGTAGACCGTTCCTGCTCTGTCCTGCCTGCAGTTCTGGTTCCAAGGTGCCACCTGTTCCGGGTTGTGCTTTGCATTTATGCCTATAGTAAATTCTCTAATGCAGTCCTATTCTGGTTTATATTTGTCCAGGCCTCATCATGTTCCCTATAGCTTCCATAGTGCTCATGTCATTACCTTCTGCAAAATTTTAATCACAGTTAAGTTCACATGGGCGAGCCAGAGAGTGATTTCTAAGATCCTCAATCTGTTGAGGAAGGTTTTTTACTATTTAGGTAAGAGTTTTAAATCCTGCTCATAAAGGACATGTTTTGGGGAAAAAGCCCTGTGGGGAAAGTTTACCACAACATATCTCTCCAGCTCTCTGTGTCCTTCTTACTTAGTGCCTGAATATCAGTTCCTTTTCCTAGTTGTTAACACTTTCTCTCACACCAAGGCCAGTGTAAAGCCATTGATTACATTTTCTCCTGACTATGCTCCTGTCTCATAATCTGGTTTATCTGCGTGATTGAAAGTGCAATTCAACCTCTTACTCTGGCCTAGTTCTTTTCCATCTCCAGCCTTACCTTCAGCACCTGGCTGCCAAGTAATGACCATGTTAAGAACTGTGACCTGGGGATTACCCTGCAACAAAGCCTACATGCTCTAGAGGAGGTTACCGGTTTTTTTTCACAACAACAGTTCGTTTTTAACATGTAGGGAAAAGGACAATGAAGACTATTACTAAATACATTGTTGTTCTGATTTTGCTTTGTTCAGGAGATAAAGAAGATTTTATCACATACAGCTATTGTACACAATACCACACCAACACCCAAACCAAACCTAAAAGACAATATCTTTAATTGAAACAAAAAACTATACAACAAATTAAATAAAAAGACAATATGGATATAACGTCTCCCTATAGACTGGTATAACAATCTAGTTTAATTAATCAATCCCCCAAATATGTTACTAATATACCCACACATAGGCAGCCATCATAGATCAAATAAAGTATACTTAACATGACAATCATGAGAGATAATATAAAATATGAATACAGACCAAGGGGAGGCAGAGAGGCATGATGAGACACTCCCTGCTGAGTATTATCTCTAGCACAGAAGCTTGTTTACCTAACTAAAAGACGTTTGAAGCCTTAGAGCTCTGTAGTTTTGGGCACTACAGAATATAATTCTCCTGTAGTAATGTCACTGTAACAGGAGTAGCTTGGAATAGCAGAGCTAATATGCCAATCAATGCTACAGATATATCCACAGCCAGAACAAGAAGTGTGATTCTGAAGCTGCCTGTGGGTCTGTGAAACTGCATGGTGAGAACACCCCTTTATGATTGATAACTAATGATCCTCTAAACTCTGCACCTGGGTATTGCCAGTATAAAATCAGTTGCAATCGCAGGGATCCACACACCTAAAGCTTTACAGTGCCATAAAATAAAAAAAAAAAAAAAAAAGGGAAAAAAAATGAAAAAGAGGGAATGTTTTTTTAAGGTCTATGAGATCATATCTTTCAAGTCAGGGTTGCCCAATGATTGCTGTTCAATATGTTTTGGATAACTTTATTGTTAACATTTAGGGCCACATGTATGAAAACTGTCTAGGTCTAAAATTCACTTTTTTGCCCATAGCAACCAATCAGAGCGGCACTTTCATTTCATATAGTGCTCTAGAAAAATTAGAGGGGCGCTACTGATTGGTTTCTAATGGGAACAAAGTGAATTTTAGACCTAGACAGTTTTCATACATGTGGCCCTTAGTGTTATAAAATAGTTTATTATTATAAATAAGGGTGAATTCACACGGCGTACTGTGTGGTGCGTACTGTGCGTGGCGCTATACGCCCGTTGTTTTAGAAGTATGTACTTCTAAAGTGCTCTGACAAGGCCACCATTCACTCTTGTTTCCCCCAGCAAGAGGTGACATATCACTTCTTTGTCCCGGCGCTCAATACGTGTCAGGCTATATGTTGTAAAATCATTTTACCATATTTGTGGGCCGTTGTTGGGGCGTATTTCAGCGCAATTATGCCCCAAAGTGCAGCTGGCAAATATGCCGTGTGAGCATACCCTAAGGGGCCGTTCACACGGCTTATTTCAGGGACAGATTGCAGCCTTATTGCATGCCGTACTGCGCTGCAATACGGCTGGAATCCATCCCAGCCATTACGGTAATCCACAGCTCTCATGGAGAACTATGGAATCCGTCTCTCCTCCCTGCTGTCGGCTAATACGGGCCGTATGGGGAGAAAGTGATGCACATTATCCCGGCGGAATATGCGCCGTGGATGATGCATGTCGATGGGGCCGGGGAGCTGCGCCCCCGCCGCTCTCCCCTCTCCCCCTCCCCCCCCCCGTACCGCCCCTTATTCAAGCCGGAATTGCGGGCGCAATCCGTCCCGCAATTACGGCTTGAATAAGCCGTGTGAACCAGCCCTAACACTTTTCATACCCTAACATTTTGGTTTTAGACATTCATATTGTCTGAAAACCTTAGCTCTATGATATGCTTCTTCAAATATTTTTACTTGGTTAACCACCGCCTTGAGTGGGTTTTTTTTACACGTTACTTTGGAAGATAAAGGGAATATTTTTGTACAGTTCCTTTTAAAGGCTTAAATTGGCTAAAAGGTATATTTGTCTTTAACTTTTTATAATGTGTGCTGTAAAATTCAAGATAGCTATTACAATTGTTTCTTTTTTTTGCTTTTTTAAGAAAGTCTTGATTTCATTATCTTTCCTTTTCTGTACAGAACAAGTTCCAGCTACTTTATGTCTGAGTGTTAGAGAGTTTCTGTAAAAGTCAGTCCCTAGTCATTATTACTGAGATAGGAATTACTGATAATTGAATCATGAAAAAATAAAATAGTCCATATATTTCTTTAAGTCGTCACATATAATTTTGTGAAGCTTGTAACAAACTGCATGGGTTAGTATAAAATGAATCAAACTACAAATAACAAATAGCACACCAGTCCCAGGGTTACTCCTGCATAAGCAAGACCCCACCTGCCAATCAGTCCACACCTCTAAATATATATGCTGTATTCAAACCGAGATAAACTTCTTACTCAATATCTCTTTAATACTAGTAGTCATAGATGTGTTAACATCCAATAACCCACATTATTGCACATTCATCTTATAGTAACTTATTGAAACATGTAACCTGGGATTAAAACGCTCAGTCTCTGAGTCCTCAATATTCAGCGGATTCGCAACCATATCCCATGCACTGGGTTTTCATCGAGGTAGAGCGTTCATACAGCCGGTTGCTGCTTCCATGCTGTTCAACACGCAACGTTTTTGGGGAGCCACGCCCCCTTTCTCTGCGATATATAAGATTATATGATAGAGGAGAGAAGCTGAGCTCTGTGATATATAGGGCTATATGATAGGATTGTTTCGACAGTATTTTAACTTTGCTGTGGAGACATAGCCAATCACTGTAAGTGGGTTGGGTAAACTCAGTTTATCTCCCTCTATTATATAAACCTATATATCACAGAGCTCAGCTTCTCTCCTCTATCATACTAACCCGATATATCACAGAGCTCAGCTTCTCTCCCTTTACCATATAACCCTATAATCAACACAGAGCCAGGTCCTCTCCTCTATCATATAACCTAATATATCACATAGCTCACTTCTCTCGCTCTATCAATATAACCCTATATATCACAAGCTCAGCTTCTCTCCTCTACCATATAAACCCTATATAACACATGAGCTCAGCTCGACTCCTCTATCATATCAACCCTATATAGCACAGGAGCCACAGCTTCTCTTCCCTCCTACCATATAACCTAATATATCAGAGCTCAGCTTCTCTCCCTCTTATCATATAATCCTATATATCCAACAGAGCCAGCATCTCCCCTATAATATAACCCTCTATATCTCAGAGTTCAGCTTCTCTCCTCATCATATAACCCTATATACACAAGTCTCAGCTTCTTTCCTCTATCATATACCCGTATACACAGAGCTCATCTCCTCTCCTCTATGATATAACCCATATATCACAGAGCTCAGCTTGCTCTTCCTCTATCATAAAATTCCTATATATCACAAGCTCAGCTCTTTACTTATCATATAACCCTATATATCACAGAGCTCAGTTCTCTCCCACTATATATAATCCATAAATATCATAGAGCTCAGCACCCCTTCTCTATCATATAACCCTATATATCACAGAGCTCAGCTTCTCTCCCTCCCTCTATCATATAATCCTATATATCACAGAGCTCAGCTCCTCTCCCTCTAGCACATTTACATCCTTCTCTCAGATAGGGCAGCATAAACTGCCTGACAGGTTCCCTTTAACTCATTACTGTAGTCCCACCCTAACTATTGATTTACACTACTAGTGTCATTCCATAAATGTGAATAATATATTAGTATAACAAATTATTAATGTGGTGCATATCCGTCAAAATGCTTTTCTCTGTCTTGGGTCTAGACATGTCTTATCGCCTCATAATTTTTTGATCAGATTTAAGCTACTCATTTAGCAATGGGGCCACATGTATGAAAACTGTTTAGATTTAAAACTCACTTTTTTGCCCATAGATTACTATGGGCCAAAAAGGGAGTTTTAGACCTAAACAGTTTCATACATGTGGCCCATTGTGTCACAAAAAAATCTCTTTCAACAAAATCCCAAACTGCAGAAATTCTACACAGCTGTAGCGGGGTTGGTGGATTCGCTGGACCACCGCAAGCGATGATAGTTAAGCCACGCCAGGGAGCGGAGTCTAAGCAGCCCCCGGTATTCACCAGAGCTCGCCGCAGAGCGGGATGTACTTGCTTGCGGCGTGAGGCTACCATGTCGGCTACCCGCCGGACATACTTGCCTTGTTGATGGCGGCCGGGTAATGCGGTTGGTACAGAATCGTAATCCGGAGACTAGTTTTGTGGACAGAGCAGAAGGTCAGGACGGGCTGGCAGAGGTTCGTGGTCAGAGGACAGGCAGCGTGTCAGGGCAGGCGGCTAGGTCAGGAACCGAGCGTATTGTGGACTGGTTACACGGGTAATCAAACAGAACTCGCCAAACTCTCTCTAGACAAACTAACGCACACCAACAATCTGCAGAAGAGTGCAGGGTCGTGTATAATATATAGGACCATCGGGCCGTCATTGACAAATAACGGCGCACTGCGCCTTAAATCGAGACCAGCCTCGCAGCGCCACTGCGCCACGCACCCTAAGCAGCGGGTATCACGCAGCGCCGCACAGGCAGGAGCAGGGAGCACAGGAGCATGGACGTTTTAAGATAGACTGCAGCGAGCCTGGGCTAACAGAGAATGGTCCGCGGGGGGCGACGGCAACCGCGTTGGGCCCTCATGTGGGCAGGTGGGCGGCCGCGGGTGGCGATGGCACCCGCGCCAGCCCCCATGACAACAGCGCCTCCTAGGGTAAAGATTCCTCAGTGACAAAACAACGATCGTGCCATTTTTGTGGTCAAGTAAGGAAAATCCATCAACTCTGTATTTGTAACTTCAGGTCATAAGACAAAGACTTCAGTTCCAAGATCGTCATGATAACTGTCAACTCAGCATTCTGAGAGCAGGCCGCAAGCTGGATTTACCAAGTACATTTGCTGCCAACATGAGAAATTAATGTTTTCTTAGCTACCTCAAAAGAAATGAAAATACCACATTTATAATACATATGAAACATTTTCATCTCTGAAACATCTGTAATAAAAACAAGGGTCTGTAACAAATACAAGGGCATAGTTCTGATTCTCCATGTTTATTCTATCAGTTCTTAGAGAGATGTGAGCAATATAAAAACACAAAGCTACCAACCACACAAACAGAATATATGAGGATATGAGATCAAGCCTTAGCATGCCTCTCTGTCCAGTACAGTCTAAGGCCAAGCTACATTCTTTCACAGATGGATAAACCCATTCTATGCTTGGCTGCTTAGTACTTACCAGGAGTGAGTATTTTCTTTTTAAAGCTGTACATCAGGTGAAGAACTAAAAGATTTATGAGTATAGCATATGCTTCCAAAGTTTTCCAAAAGACACCATTTTATATTTATAATATAGATTGTAAGCCTTTGAGGGCAGGGCCCTCTCTGTCTCTGTACCAGTTGTTAGTCATTTATTGCTGCCATTGTACTTTGACATGTTGTGTATGTAACCCCCCTCGAATATACAGCACCCTGGAATTAACAGTGCTTTAAAATAAATAATAATAATAATGTGTGAGGACTATAGAAAAGACATTTGAAATCGACATTATACCCGTATGGAATGTTTCCACTTATGCCATGCACAATAGTTTTCTGTTGTCCAAAAGTCGTAAATGTTTGTGCAAGCCTCATCTGCACATTGTGACTTTTTTGGTATTTTTAGCATTTTGACTCATTGTTTCCACTGTGATTAAGGAAATACAGGAAATGTCTAGCGAAAACAGTCCAAGCATGCGCACCACGGCTCTATTCAAAGTCCATGAAATTGACAAAGGTAGCAAAGTACATCACTCAGTTATCTTCGGGAGTCCTACAGCCTTTGAATGAAGTGAGGGCATGCATGCTCAGCCATTCCTTATTGAAGCCCTGTTTAATCTTAGTGTGGATGAAGGTGGGACTCTGGAGTTCTATTAACCGAAACGGGTTCCATCAATAATCAGATTTTATTATCTAAAACCCTGTATGTAGTCTGTATTCGTGTTGCTGCCTAAGGGTTTGTTCACATGTCGGATGGAAAAATATGATATGCTTCTGATGTGGTTTCCTCTTTAGAAATCCAAGGCGAAACCTCTTAGAGAGGCTTTTTTGCCTATGATTCTGACGCGTGCTAGCTCCATTGCAATTGAGCAAACCTATGTTCCAACTAAGGTGGGATCTGATGAGGATTCGCTCAAAAGAATGAACATGCAAAAAAAAGCATGAGCTGTCTACTGTACCCTTGTATACCTCTATATCCATATAAATATGACAGAAAAATAATATGCCATGTTTCATCAGGCATACAGAAGGTACAGAGATATGTTGAAATATTGCTTCTAGGTGAGAATATCTCTATTCACATGACATTGACTGGAGCCTGAACAACTTTGTACAAAAGAACCACACAGCCCCCTTGGACTGCCATACAGGCTCTGCACACTGGACGCTGCCATGAGTTTAAAGGGGTTTTGCCAAGATCTAACGTTCACGTGGGATCCTCCAAAATGGGTATTTTAATCACTTTTCATAAATATATGTGAGTAAAAAAAGTATCGCTGTGGATTGCTGCAGTCTGGCTGAAGATGCCTTTAGTTCCTGCTGTTTACATTAACTACGAGCCAGGAGCTATTCTGGCTGAGCTTGTTTGTTTGCAAACTTCTTATCGCTGCAGGCACCTGAACGCAGCTTGAAGGTAGGGAAGAGTCAAAGGCTGTGTCAGCTTTATAAGAGAATCCTCTGGTTTGTAAATGTAATTATCTGAGTAAACATGCAGTTGCTCCCTGCTCAGTCCCTCCCTCCCTCCCCCTCTGCAGCAGATCCTGATGCAGCCTGCTAGGATCTTATCATCTCTCCTGAATAAGACAAGAGGAGACACACAAAACCTGTAGAGCTTGTGTGCACAATACAGTTATCCTCTGTGGTTAAGCCAAACAACATGTTTGCTCAACTACAGGGGGAGGGAACTAGAATATCAGCCTCAGAGCGTGCATGAGGGGTAAGGTTGGGGTTGGTTGTAGGTGCGTACATCCACGGAGGAGCAAGTTGTTTTTTTATGCAAATAAGAAAACAACCAGCTCACCAGAACAGCTGCGCCGTGCACGACTCGCTAGGCAAAAGCGAGTAGTCCTGAAATAGAGATTAATGACCAGCTCGTCTTAAGATGCAGTAAAATCCACGTTTGATTGAAGTGAAGTAAAACACAAGACATCCAGGACAAATTCTTACCGTTTCAGGCCTTTGACATGGCGGCCCTTAGTCGTAGCACCATTAAAGCAAGCACCTGAACACGCCTATATAGCAAGTGTTAATTATTGGATCACAAACACATGGTGAAATGTATGGCGGTTTCAAAATGTACAAAACAAAACAAAGCAAAACAAATTAAGCAGGATAAAATCCAAAGGTGATTACATGAATTACAATACCATTAAAGTGCAAATCAAATCCTGTTTTACTGTTGAACAATGGCAATCTTGTCTTCAAAGTGAAGATCCAAAAAAATCGCTATTAGATAATAATCTTTTGGGTCACCCCCTCTAGTGAACACTGACTCTTTCTATACCTATGTATTGAAAGTGTTGCAACAACTCCCAGCATGATATATGGGATGCAGTGACGCGACACATGCAGATGCACCCTAGTGTGCACAGAGCCTCGTATCAGATAATGGTCTTCTGATGCGATTCTTTCAGCATGCAAGTGTGTGCAGCCTACATATTGAACGCAACATTGGAGACACGTTACCTAAAAAAACAACATACTGTGTATTACATTACATACTGTTGATAGTATAGTCCTTACCAGTTTGTAAGGATTTAAATAGGTAGAGGACTGATTGAGCACACTACAACAAATAGCACATGCCGTGACGCGCACCTAAAGCATCCAGGAAACCACAGGCCATGAGTGAGTTTGTAATTGCCTGCTAAAAAGACTCGGGGATAAGTCTTGTCCTTTAAGGTAGGGGGCCCTTCTAGCAACACATTTAAAACCTGCAGGTGAAACAATTATTCAAAAGTGGATCTAAACTATAAGTTATTGAAGATATTTTTTAATAATTTCAGAATGTCGTAGAACTCCACACTAAATGTAGGTTTGAAAAGAAACTAGTGGCATCTTGGATGTGACTGGGCAACTAGCAGAACATATTTGCTTTTCTAAATCAACACATCACGGGATTATGTAGGCAATATTCCTTGGCACGTTTTAGATTCCAAGCTGGATACTCTCTGATTTTAAGCCTTTGTTCTATATTTGGAACTTTCTATCAAAAATAAACCAAGATTGGAACAAGTACGTCTGGCCGCTCACATTTCACCAACAGGGGCTATTTTTTATAGTATGTTTGGGGTGACAAGACTGGGCGTTGGTAAGATGGTGTTTACCCGGCGGTTTTCTTTACGTGAAGGGTAATTAGATACATGGCCTGATGAACCCCTCAACGTCAAATCCCAAAAAATCAATGTAATAGATTGGGTGATGAGAAAACAAATTTCAACGATAAAAAATTAGATTGAAATATTCCGAATAATTCGGTATGGCCACCACAACGCCCCCCCCCCCCCAAACAATAAGGAGGTCGATCTATGTAGCGGCCATACAAACAATATCAGCACAAAAGGGGTTAGTATCAGACAAAAGAAAAAGTTATTCCCACCAGGCCAATAATTTATTAGCAATGATTGAGGATAACATGGCTCCCATTGGGGGCACAGTGATCTAGCAAATAAAATACATCGCAAATTTAAAGAAAATTGTGTTTCAAAAGGTAAAGCAAACAATCAAGTAGAAACTCTTTAGAATATGGTTGAAAATCACTGAATGTGTCAAGGAACCAGACAGCCGCCAAGACACTGCATCAGTGTGGGAATAATGGTGTATACATGATTGTTACATCAGCTGTAATCCAAGAAAAGTTAGATGCCATTGGAAGTTCAGGAAAATAATTGAGGACATACTCGAATCCCTTAAAAACCCGGTATCTTTTTAACAAGGGTTTGTAAAAAGCGTGTCCAGCCAACCTGATAGGATCTCATTAGAGAAACCTATCCCTGCAACTATGGGACGTAATGGGGGTAAAACCTCGGTTGTGGAATTTGGAGAAATGTATGAAGTATAGCTATGACCGGAAAGATGGAATTAACGAATCTCTCTGTTTCATGGAAAAGATGCCTAACTCAAACCCCTCCTGTCTTAATCTGGTGAGTTTTTTTCAAAAACAAGAGGTAGGGTCGGATGTAAGGAACTCCTATATGTAATTTTCATCTGAAAGTAAGCTAAATACCCACTTTATAATTTCCCTGACTAATATAACCACACCCCACCCTTGTCTGCCTGGCGTTCAATGATATCTTTATATGTTCTCCAGATCGACGAGGGCTTTTCTTTTGAAATGGTTAGATTATCTGTGGTGCTTTTAAAAGATTTAGAGGTGAATCAATCCCTTTTTCTTCCCCCTGAAAAGATCTAATGAAGATGTTCGGATTGGATGGGTAAAAATCCCCTTTTCTTTTAAAATTAGGGAAGGGAACACTATCAACGGGGAAACAGCTCCCTTTCGTTTAAAAGACTGTAAATTCGAAATAGTCCCAAAATTCAGGGGAAATGACAAAGTCTGTGTAAGTATTGTTTCAATTAACCCCCCCTTACTACTGTAGTGACAAATATCAAAAAGTTACGGATAGAAAATTTTCTCTTGAAATTTTTTTTACACCCTTTATGTTTTTTTTAACCATCAAAATGGTGGGGGGGGTGAAAAAGATAGACCACGGGACAAAAGGTAATTTTGAGATTAGAAAAAATAGTGGTATTTTTAAATTAAAGCCCTTTTACATTTAAGCCCCTTACTTTTTTCTTTTGTTACGCTTCGGTACCGTGGGGATCTGTGGTGTTTTTGGCCCCCTCTGCTTTTTTTTATTCCGACGTTTACTTTTATTAGTAGTAACAGCAGGGAGGTTTAACGATCCTTGCCCTCGAAAGCCGGGGGTCAGAAGACTCCCCTTCAGTAAAAATAAATCCACTTTGCGTTGTAACGTTGGGGAAATTTTCTATGTTTTTAAATATGGAGTGGGAGTTGCCCCCTACGTTAGGAAACCCAATTTAAAACTTGACCTTTTATGTTTAAATCTTATGAATTTTTTGCTTGTTTTTTGTGATTGATTTCCAGTTTTTTCCCAATTTTTCCCGATTTTATTTTCCCCAAAGGGTTTTTAAAAACCCCCCAATTCTTTAAAATTTGGAGCAATATTTTTTTTTCATAAATTCTGTATTTTATCCCGAACTTTTTGTAAAAGGTTTGTTCTGTTCCCCTAATAGCCGCATTAATTTGAGGGGAAAAAAGTCATGAGGATATTTTTTCCCATTCTTTTTAAAATTTGGGTGTTGGATGTGGGAAATTGCGTATACGTAACCCCGAGGGGGTTTATTTGATTTTCAATGTAATTGTTGAGGGTGGTAAGGTTCCCCCATGTTATCAATTCCGATTAAGATGTTTCTCAATTGAGCCATATAGTCTTAATTTCCCGACTTTTCCCGGATTTTTTTGGAGGCAAATGTTGAAAATAAAGGCACTTTGTCGATTGGGGTTGACAATCTGAAGTCTTTAACAAAAAAAATATTGGGTTTGAAACACAATCGTGGGGACCCCGTCAACATCAACATTACTGCCGCCTGCAACTTTTCACTCTCCATGTGATAACGTGGAAAAAAAAAAAGTATGTAGTTCTGGGAGAGGAAAAAAACGGGAAAAAAGAGATGCAAATAGAGAAAACAACCGTCCCAGAACACCTGCGCGTGACGGAAACCCGGCAAAACGAGTAGTCCAGGGAAAAAAGAGATGAAGTCCAGCTCGGGGCCTTAAGATGCAGTAAAAACCACGTTTTTTGAAATGAAGTAAAACAAAAAACATCCAGGACGATTCTTACCGGTTTTTAGGCCTTTGACATGGGGCCCTTAGTCGTCCCAGTTAAAGCGAATAAAAACCCCCTATATAGCAATGTTAATTATTTTGGATCACAAAACATGGAAAAAAGTATGGTTGTCAAAAGACAAAACAAAACAAACAAAACAAAACAAAAAAGTTAAAAGGGAAATCCAAAAGGGGATTTCATAAAAACATTAAAATTTAAAAGTGCAAATCAAATCCCGCCTACTGTTGAGACTAGTGGTGAGCGATTATTATAGACAAAGTTGAAATCGGCAGGGTTTTATGGTGTTCGAAATTTTTGATCCATGCGATAATTAAGGCTAAAATCTGTGCATCATCTATTAAGATCACGACATATTCGGCGTTCCGTAATTTGGCGGCAAGCAAATCAGATTACAGAATAGAGGAGGGTGAGATGTGTGTGCACGTCGTACATGACTGGGATGTGTATGGTTGCGAGGTTGGCTGGAAAAATCACATTGACCAAGTTTTTTACACTAAAAAGCGTTCCTGTTCCAGCACTCAGTGTCTTCTAGACGTCTCTGAGCGAGGACCGTCGCTCTGCTTGTGTCCAAACAGCTGCAGCGATATTAATAGTTTTCTTCACAGGAGAAAACTCTACTTTTAGCCTGTGATCACTTACAATTTAGTTTGATTAGAGATTGGAGATTTTAATAGTTAGGTAGAGAATTTTAAAGGAAGCATCTACCGGGCTGTAAAGTCACGGGGAGGGGGAGCTGGAAGGGGGGGGTGGGGGGGCGGAGGGGAGGGGCCCCGCGGGCGGGAAAACAGACAAAAGCTCTATAAAGAATCCTGGATAAAGTTTCACATAGATTAGTGTAGACATCTGCAATAGCTTTATTATTAACAGTTTTTCTATTGAAATATTTCCTGGGGGATATCTGGGAAGCCAATGAACTTTATAGGATACCACATCTTTTCTGAGTAACTGGCAGGTCTTTTGTTAGGTGAAAAACCCTTCACTTTTATTATTCAGTATTACATTTCAATAGGTGTTCATTTTCAATTTTGACCTTTCACACCGTTATGTTGATATATCCAAACCTTGTACTTAAATATTAGGAATACAGGCAAGTCAGCACAGGTTGGTAGGTCTGCCACAAACAAATACCTTGTATATCCGATTAAATTTCACGATTACGTGTCTTTTTTGACTTTGGCGCGCACTACAGCTTTGTTTACTTGAGGCACCTTGCACTTAAATGTGAATACTGCCAATTTTGTAGTCACCACAGTGGTGAATTTGATAGGTGCCAATTAATACCTTTCTATTATCGGAATACATTTCAGATACGTGTTTTTTTCACTTTGAGAAGGCCAGCGTTGTTGATTGATGTACTCTTTGAGTTAAATTTGAATACAGCAATTTGTAGTCACCCCACTTGTGAATTGTTAGGTGCCAAAAATCCTTGTATTTTCCGAATACATTACAGATACGTGTTTTTTGCACTTTTGCCGGTCCAGATTTATTGATAGAGCAACTTGAGTTAAATTTGATCCAGCATTGTGTTAGGGTTACACTGGTGAATTGAAAGGTGCAAAAAAAATACTTTTATTATCCGATACATTTTCAGATAGTGTTTTTTGACTTTGGCGCACTACAGCTTTCGTTCATTGACGCAAGCTTGCACGTAAATCTATAAAATAATTTTATAGTCACCACAGGTGAATTGAAAGGTGCAAAAAATACCGTGTTTAAACGAAAACATAACAGATACCGTTGTTTTTGCACTTTTGCCAGTCCGTTTTCGTTCGATAGAGACACCTTGCAGTTAAATTTGAATCCAGCAATTTTGTTTGATTAGAGGGATTTGAGATTAGCTGTGATTTGCCGTCTTTTAATAGTAGACTTTCAAAATAACTTTTCCATTCCACTTCTTCAAATTTTTTATATTTCTGAACCATGGAGTGAAATGCAGTTGGTAAGCGAGCAAAAAGGGGGGTCGCCACATGGAGGTAGAGGTCGAGAGAAGGTGCTCCTTCCAGTGATTGGCGACAAACACGCATGCCAGCCGGATCGTCCTAGTTTTGCAGGACCGTCAGGCCTGTCATCGCTGGGTCAGGAGCGCCCTGTTGAATCTCAGTAACGAACAGCGTGCGCCAATCTGTCCTTCAGTGGTTAATGCAACCTGCATCCTGCTGTCTTAACCCATCGTCCTCCCAGTCACGGCAGCTAATGTGTCATCATCATCCGTCGAAGCATGGGATCATGCGGAAGGGTTTTGTGGGTCATGCTGTTGTCCAGAACAGGCATAGTCATAATGTCCACAAGTTCAACTAAATGGTGGCTTTGAAGATCCTTTTCTCGGCACTTTTTAATCTGTGTCGTCAGACAGGTTTTTAAGGGTCATGCTGCGGTCCAGGACAGGGTTTGTCAATGTCCAGGTCAATCTAAAAATGGTGGTTCAAAGGACTCTTTCTTCCGGAACTTTTTAATCTGTGGTCATGCAGGTTTTTAGGGTTCATGCTAGCATGCTGCGTTCCCGGAAGGATATTCAATGTCCAGTTCAAGTAAAATGATGGTTCAAATTAATACTGCCTTCTGGCACTTTTTAATTTGTGGGTTGATGATGCAGGTTTAAGGGTTCATGCTTTGTGGTACAATGACAGGGATAGTGAATGGTGTGTGACTTTTTTTTTGTGGTTTTTATAGCCTAGTGTTGCGCCTAAGATGTAGCAAGCACTGTTTGTTGGCTGTTAATTCAAGCTCTCCAGCCCTGTTTGGAGTGTAAGAATGATGGTGTTGTTGCTCTCCATAGACCTTTAATGGTCATTGGAGATGATCGGGACTATGTCGGGACTATCGAAAAACCTTATCGAAGGTGGACCGGACTATCGACTATCGGCCCGATGCGGATAGCCAACGTAAATCGCTCAACACTGAGTTGAGAAATATGGCAATCTTGTCTCTCAAAGTGAAGATCCCAAAAAGACTCGGAGCGATTTGAGTAATAATCTTTTGCGGTCTCCCCCTCTAGGTGGAAAACACTGACTCTTTCTATACCTTGTATTGAAAGTGTTGCACAACCTCCCAGCATCATATTGAATGCAGTGAACGCGACACTGAGATGCACCCTGTGTGCACAGAAGCCCTAGTTTTAGTATCAGTTAAACTGTCTTCTGATGCACGATCTTGCAGCTTAAAGTTGTGCAGCCTACATATTGAATCAACATTGGAGACTCGTTACTAATAAACAACATACTGGTGTGTTACAATTTACATACTGTTTGATAGTATTGGTTTCCTTACCGGTTGTAAGGATTTAAAGGTAGTGGACTGATGAGCACACTTACAACAATGCATCTGCCGTGACCGCACCTAAATCTTAGACATCCAGGAAACCGCGCCATGAGTGTCGTTGTGAATTGCTGTGAAAAAGACTCGGGGATAAGTGCTGTCTTAAGGTAGGGGCCCTTCTAGCAAGGGCACAATGACAGAGAGTGGAGGTCACGACAGCAGCCACCGCAGCAGCACGAGGCCAGGCAGTGGCACAATCACATTCTGGAGGTGGCAAAACAGTAGTAAGGCCAACCAGAGTGGCACAATGACACAGTGTGCGAGGGCCACAGTGAAAGCAGCAGCAGCATGAGTTCAGGCAGAGTGGCACAATTGACATTCTGGAGACGCCAAAAAAACAGGGTAGGCCTAGAGTGGCACAATGAAGGTGGAGAGTGGAGGTCACGGTAGCAGCAGCATGAGGTCGGGCAGTGGCACAATGCATTCTGGAGGTGGCTAAAACTCGGAGTAGGCCAACAGAGTTCGCACCAATGACACTGTTGTGTGGAGGATTTCTGCTAGCAAGCAGCCACAGCAGGATGAGGTCAGGAAAGTGGCACAACAATGATATCTGGAGGTGGAAAAAACAGTAGTAGGCACAGAGTGGCACCAATGGACACAGTGTGGAGGTCACGACAGCAGCAGCAGAGGTCAGGCAGTGGCACAATGGACACCAGTGTGTAGGTGACTGCAGCAGAAACAACAGCAGCAACAGCCAGCATGAGGTCAGTGAGTGCACAAGACAACAGTTTGGATGATCACGGCACCTGCAACAGCAGCAGCAGCATATGAGGTCATAGAGTGGCACAATGACAGAGTGTTGAGGTTGGCGTGGTAATAACCAGTCCCTGGTAATGGATGGTGGTAGGCAGATGGAGAAACTGTCAGCCCGATGTGTGGCCATCAGGGCGGGTCGGCGGGCATCAGAATAGTGGCTGAGGCAGGTAGTTTGAACCAGACTGACGCCTAAGGCATTGGTGTGTGGAAATCCTGGCCGATAAACGCCTGATTCATCTTGGACAAAGGTCAGACGTGTCCACATTTCCTGTGGACAAGCGGGTTCTCCTTGGGGTAACGATGGCCCCCGCCCGCACTGAAACACGCTCTGATGCCACATAACTGGCCGGGCTGGACAGCTTACTCCATGCAAAACTCGGCAAGTTGCGGACCACGCATCCAGTTTGGCTGCCCAGTAGTCCAACTGATCTTTATAACTGGGGTGGCAGAGTGCTGTCCATGTAGGCCACCACCTGTGGTTCTGGGACCTGATCCAGGTCCTGCTGCTGCTGCTGCTGGGCTGGGCGACTGCCTCCTCACCTAGGTGGGTGTAAGGAAACTGCTCATCAGTGACTCCAGACTTAAGGTTGCTGCTGATGGAGCTGGTACTGCTCCTACCCCCCCCCCATCCCCCCGCAGCCCGGCAGTAGTACTGTGAGCGCTGAGGAACCCCCCATTCAGACCTGTCAGTGGAGGGACAATGCCGACAATAGGCAGCGGCCAACTGACTTCGGAGGATTTCCCTTTAGTATTTGAGTTTGTCCCTCCCTCTCAATAGATGGGAAAAATGCTCCATTTTGGACGGTATAGAGAGGGTCCAATAGGGTGGAGAGCCAGAAGTCATCCCTCTGCCGGTATGCTGACTATTCTCGCGTTGTCACTAGCCATGGCAAATCAGCATGTTGGGACATCTGCACAAGTGACTCGAGGGGCTCCTCTGCCCTCCATCTCCACTGTATACTGCCCACAAGTGATTGCAGGATCCTCCTGCCTCGTTTCCTCATCTCCATCTACCTCCTCCAGCTGCTCCTGCTCCTCCTCTCTTGTCACCTGGTGTGAAAATCCACTCATTTCAGACCAGACAATGCTTCTGTTCCATTGTCCTCCTTCCTCTCCTCCTCTCCTCCTCCCTCCTCCTCCTCCTTACCTCCATTTCTGTCCCCAGCGGATCATGTGGCCGCGAGATTTAGTCGCCACATCTTCCGTCCCCTGACCAGACAGATTTTCAGCATCTGCTACCAGGACATGAAAGGCAGTAGAATGACGTTATTTCATCCAGAAGTCCTGGCGACTGACAAAATAACGTCGCCTCCTCGAATGGCACTCAAAAATCGGCAGGTGCTCACGATGAGCTGCCACTGGATGTCATCAAAAGTTACACAGGGGAGTACTCCATGTCTGCCTGGATCATCAAACAAAATCGTTTAATGGCCTTTCTCTGTTAATACTGTCGGTCCAAACATGAGCAGGCTGAATACAACGGGTGGAAACATCCATAATCAAAGTGTGTTGGGGGAGGACGTTCTGCCGCTGCCAATACTCGAGGAGGCTGTTCCGGGCTTTGTACGAATGGATAAAGGGCATGCACACTTTCCTGGACATTTTCAGAATCTTCTGAAGATCTGGAAGACTCAGGAACCTCTTCACAACCAGATTGAAAAACGTGCGCCATCAGAGGGGCGCATGGACAGCCCTCCTCGGTTTGGCAGCTCGGACACCATGTTCCTCCTACTGTCCGTCATCCATGGTTCCCGATTTGCAGTTGGCCGGGAGAAAGCCACACATCGATTTCTTGCTGCATGACGCAGAGCAGTTTCCTCCCCTGTGTGACTTTGTATTCGCCGAGGCAAGCCAGGTGTAGAAATGCCGTGACACCGCTGTGGCCCTACACATGTGCGCTATGATGGAGCAGTACTTGTGCGAGGCTGAGGTGGTGGTGATGGTGGAGGAGGAGGAGGGCGGACATTGCGCTGCATGGTGCCGCAGTTTGACAAAGTGGAGGAGAAAAAGCGGCGTTTCCTGTCTAAGTTGTTGGTGTGCCTGGGCTGGAAGCACATTCACCCAGTGGCGCCGTTAAAGAACATGTATTGGCCTCTGACCGTTGTTACAGCTTCAAACGTCCGCGCTTGCCGTTGCACCTATGGAACAAACTGATAAGCTCAAGGATGGCCCACCACTTATGTTCTACTATGCTGTGTGGGCTGCTTGTTGTGCATGGTGTGTTTGCATCTTGTTTGTGTGCTCTGTGCGTGTGCTCGTTTGCTTTGTTGCTGGTGTTTGTGCTGTGCTTTTGCCCCTTGTTTGGTTACTGCCTTTTTGGAAAAGAAATTACGGCTTGGGAACGCTCCATCTCGGCTCGGCAACAAGCTTTTAGTTATATGAATGGTGCAGTGTCCACCTTTTGGAAGGAAGGGACTGCCAGTACAAACACTTGGACTGGAGCACAGGTCAAGCTTTTGCACCCTTAGGATCGGTTTGGACGCATACTGTTGTCTCTTTGCAATCGCCTCGCTGAAAGAACGACCTGCTGGTGCAATGGAGTAGCGAGGAGCAGAAGCATCTGGACGGGAGTTGATGTCAAGAGAAACAGCTCCCTTCTGCAGAGGGTGGTGGAGCCTTGACTGCTGTAATGGCAATGCGTGCACTGGTGATGTGCTTGCAAGCGGCAGGATGGACACCACATCTGAGCCACGTTTCTCCCAGGCCACCGGATGGTGACGCTGCACTTTGTGGACGCAGGGCGTGGTGCAAATGTTAGCTCCCTGGCCATCACTTCACCTTTCTGCCCATCTTGATTCTACATATACCCATATTCGGCTCATCGGTGTATTAGCAAAGAACTGCCACACGACGAGTAGCATGATTTTACCACCAACGCTCCGCACTGAATGGACTTCTACCGCCCTCCTCGCACTGAGACCCCTGTGCCGGTACTTTATTGGACCTGCGAGCGGGCTTTTCTATCCCGTGGACGCTTTGGCTCCCACCCCATGACCTCACCACCTGCTGCTAAGCCTGCTTGAACTACACGGCCACACAACCCACTTGCTGGCTTCGACGTGACCTGAAGCGCAATGCTGACGCCCTTTCTCCTGCGATGATGATGCCTTGCTCACCCGGCTCCCAGTGCGTTCGGCGACATATCATCAATTTGTGTTTCAACGTCAATGCATGTTCCTCATACACCGTGTCTGGGTATGACGAGGCTGACACTCTCTCAACATGACTACCATGCATCTCTCCAAATCTTTACTTGCCGCCTACTGCAGTAGCAGGGGATATTGGCCCAATTTTCTTCGCGGCAAGTAGATAGCTGCCTGCCATCCTCAAAATTATTCATCCTCGCTTATAGTGGCACTGAGCCCAGACCACATAGGTAGATCAATGGCTGAGGGAACCGGTTGGGAACAGAGGCGGGTTGGAGGACTGGTGAGGGCCGCTGACCCACGCTCCCGGGCCATGCCAACTAAGGGGTTTGAGTCTGACGTTCCCACCGTACTCTTGGCTGGGGTTGTCAGATGTCATCTGGTAGGAAGTGTGGAAGTGGATGACTAGTCAAACCAATTAAGAACCCTTGGGTTGCTCGTCAGCACACGGCCGTAGATGACTCCGGGCAAGTTGTGCCTCACCGTGTGACCCCTGCTGACGCATGTCACCTTGCTGTGCTGCGTCCTGAGACTGCCTCAGTAATGTTTGTGCCACTTGCACTTCGCCAGGTGAAGAGGCCTGCCTACCTCTCTGTCTGACATTACTGTATTGTTCTAAAATGTAAAGACACGTGATGAAGATATCTGTCATATGATAAATACCCACCACCCTGTATTTGACTCCAAATGAACCCTAACAAGATTGGGCTAAAACCCTTTGGACATAAAATGCGCTCCACAAATGGCCGGAAAAATTGACTTGTATAGTGACGTTTAAAAACTCTTTGTATTTACTGAATGTTAAAAGGCACAAACCGCTTAATTAACCTTCGGATATTAATTATGCTACAGAATTTCTTCTGTGCCGGTGAAAAAAAAATTTCTTTTACTGAGAACAACTACAGAAAAATACTTTGTTAACCCTTGGGTGTAAATTGCCAAAAAATGAGCACCACAAACTATAGCTTTGTACGTGTTACAATGGCAAAATTTTTTTCGCTACACAAAAGAGAAAAAAAATTTTAATTAAAAATTCGCTTTTGAATTAGCTACAGGAAAATGCTTTTTTTGGGGGTGAAAAACAGGTTTCTTGGGGTCACCACGCAGAAAAACAATGCTTAATTAACCCCCGGATGTAAATTGTGCAAAAGAATTAGCAGCCACAAATTACACTTTGTAGCGGTTACAATGGCGTATTTTTTACGGGGCACAACAAGAAAAAAATTGTAATTAACCTTCGTTTGAATTATGCTACAGGAAAAAATTTTTTTTTTTGGCGGTGAAAAAGACGGTTTTTTTTTGCACAAGCAGAAAAACAACCTTAAATTTAACCCCTGGAGTAAAATTTCCAAAAGAATTGAGCCGCCCCAAAAAACTAATTTGACAGTTAAATGGCGTATTTTTTTACGCTACACAAAAGAGAAAAAATTGTAATTAACCTTCGTTTGAATTATCACAGGAAAAATTGTATTATTTGGCGGTAAAAAAGACGGTTTCTTGGAGTCACCACAGCAAAAAAAATGCTTAATTAACCCCTGGATGTAAATTTCCAAAAAAAATTGGCAACCCAATCTATACTTTGTAGCGTGTTACAATGGCGATTTTTATCCTACATAAAAAGAGAAAAAAATTTTAATTAACCTTCGCTTGGATTTAGTTCAGGGGAAAATTTTATTTTTGGCGGGGAAAAAGACAGTTTATTTTTGTCACCACCAGAAAAACAACGCTTAAAAAATCCCTGGATGTAAATTGCGCAAAAGAATTGAGCAGCCACAAACTACTAGCTTTGTAGCGGTTACAATGGGGTATTTTTTACGCTACACAACAAGAGAAAAAATTGTAATTAACCTTTTCCCTTTTGAATTATGCTACAGGAAAATTGTTTTTTTGGCGGTGAAAAAGACGGGTTTCTCGGAGTCACCCCCAGCAGAAAAACAACGTTAATTAACCCCTGGGTGTAAATTGCGCAAAATAATTGAGCAGCCCCAAAAATACTAGCTTTTTGCGTGTTCAATGGGGTATTTTTTACGTTAAAAACAAGAGAAAATTTTTTAATTAACCCTTCGCTTTTGAATTATGCTACGGAAAATTGTATTTTTTGGGCGGTGAAAAAGACGGGTTATTTTTGTCACCCCCAGAGAAAAAAAACGCTTAATTAACCCCCATGCAAATTCGCAAAAAATTTTAGCAGAAAAAAATACTAGCTTTGTAGCTTTACAAGGCGTATTTTTTTCGCTACAGACAAAAGAAAAAATTGTAATTTAAACCCTCGCTTGTGAATTATGTACAGGGAAAAATTTTTTTTTTTTGGCGGGGAAAAAAACGGTTTTTTCGGGGTCCCACAGCAAAAAAAAACGCTTAATTAACCCCTGGATGTAAATTTTCCAAAAAAATTGAGCAGCCACAAACTACACTTTGTAGCTGTTAAAATGGCGTATTTTTTTTCGTACACACAAGAGAAAAAATTGTAATTAACCTTTGCTTGTGAATTATGCTACAGGGAAAAATTGTTTTTTTTCGCTGTGAAAAAAACAGTTTATTTTTGACCACAGCAGAAAAACAACGCTTAATTAACCCCCGGATGTAAATTTTTGGCGGAAAAAAAAAAATTTGGCAGCCACAAGCTACAAGTTTTTGTATCGTGCATAATGGGTATTTTTTACTCTACACAACAAGAGAAAAAATTTAAATTAACCTTCGCTTGTAAATTTATGTACGGGGAAAATTGTTTTTTTTGGCGGAAAAAAAAGGGTTTTTCTTGGGTCACCACAGCAGAAAAAACAACGCTTAATTAAACCCAAAAGAAAATTGGAAAAAGAATTGAGCACCCACAAACTACTAGCGTAGGGGTTACAATGGCGTATTTTTTACGCTCATAACAAGAGAAAAAATGTAATAACCTTCCTTGTGAATTAGTTACGGGAAAATTGTATTTTTTGGCGGTAAAAAAGACGGTTTATTTTTGTCACCACAGCAGAAAAACAACGCAAAATTAACCCGGGGATGCAAATTGCGAAAAAAGAATTGAGCAGCCAAAAACTACTAGCTTTAGCATTTTTAAATGACGTATTTTTTACGCTACAAAAGAGAAAAATTGTAATTAACCTTCACTTGTGAATTATGCTACGGGAAAAATTTATATTTTTTGGCGGTGAAAAAGACGGTTTCTTGGAGCACCACAGCAAAAAACAACGCTTAATTCCCCCCTGGATGTAAATTCCCAAAAAGAATGAGCAGCCCCCTACAACACTTTGTAGCGTGTTATAACGGCGTATTTTTTACGCTACACAACAAGAAAAAAAAATTGTAATTAACCTTCGCTTGTGAGTTATGCTACAGGAAAATTGTATTTTTTGGTGGTGAAAAAGACGGTTTATTTTTGTATATATGGTATATTTTAACACAAGGGCCCCTATGTGTGAAAACTGTCTAGGTCTTAGACTTTCTTTGTTGCCCATAGCAACCAATCATTTCTCCCCTTTAATTTCATTTAGTGCTCTGAAAAAAATTAAAGTGGCGCTCTGATTGGTTGCTAGGGGTTAACAAGAAATTCTTACCCCTAGACATTTTTCAACATGCCCCCCCAAATCTTATTGTATTTGTATTCTTTTTCATATGGTGGTTGACCTGTGGATATTGTTATTCTAAACCCAAATTTTTTTTTTCTACACATACGGGTTTATACCAGTAAAGGGGCCCATAGATGTTAGAAAATAAAAAGGACCACAGTAGAACACTTCAATGAGACATCACCATGGTGAGCACTCCTAGGCCACCATTTTGTTTTTCACATCACGTGCTATATTTATAGAATTGGCCATTATTAAAAAAATTATTTAAATTACAATTCTTTTGACTTCTATTCTATAACTAAGAAAATATATTTATGAATGAAAGGAAAAGTTTATGACTTTATAGTGAAGATTCATGTTATTTATTGAAAAATTTGAATAAAATAATATTCTTTAAAAAACCCATGATTCCCCCTTTTTACAGGGCCAATTCATTGAAACTTCACTAATGTAGATTTTGGGCGGGGGGCAAAAAAATTTTCATATTCCCACCCAGCTTTTCCCGTCTTGGGGGCCAGAAGCAAAATGATGTTACTGGAGATAATTTCAATATGTAAAAAAAGTAAACCCACACAATGTTTTCAGTCCCTTTTGTTTTTGACAGAATTGGGGGCGAAAACCATGTAAGGTAAAAACCTTTTTTTCCCCCCCTTACAAAATTCTTGTTTCCCCCAAATTCATATGGGTTTTATTTTTTTGCCCCTTTGATATATCACCACTGCTGCCCCTGAGTGATTAACCATTAACCTTTTTTACTATACCCAAAAGCAAGGTGTCAGATTCTGCTCCTGGAGAATTTTCTTATAAAATCAAGAGCTATTTCATCCATATTAAAAATATTTCTTTAAAAATCAAAGTGCATGCATAACGCTCACACTGCCCTTCATGTTGCCCGAAACACGTCAGCATGGCACTTTTATTTTTAAAGAAATATTTTTAATATGAAAAGAAAAATCTTGATTTTGGGAAAAGGGGGAGAAAACCAAGTCCCTCACACTTGTTTTGTTGGGATAAACGGGAAAGATTTTTCTGAAAATTTTTTCTTGTTTCTTTAACAAACTTTGTGTAACAGGTGTTTCCTCAGTAATGTGTTTATAACAGTCTATTCAGGGCCTATAGCCCAAAGCAGCAGTCCATCATGGGGTGGGAGTCTCCCTATACATCCACTTGGATACCTCCCTTGCTGTACTGATGTTGCTCACCCTCTGATCACACCTTACCTCGGCTCATCTGGGGTACCTTCTACCAGACCTGTACTCTCTCCTTTGCATGAAAAGCCCCTCTGCTGCATCCAGGGCCACGGGTAAGTTTCTGTTCCTCCCTGGGTTCTACTCACTGGAATATGAACTATAGATCCTCAGTCTACAAGTTTATATGAAAGTTCTAGGGATTTAATTTTTGATATTTTAATGATTTTTGTCCAACAGTTGGATCCATGCATCTGATCAACAGATTGACTTCCTTTTGGGTGAGCTTTTTCTCACACAACAACCTACTTGGACTGTACACCTGTTTTATTTTGCGTTGTCTATGTTAGTAGGTTATGGCATGCAGTGCCACCACTAGACTCCAGCTTGTTAAAGCAGGAGCCCAGGATCAATGTGGGCTCACACAGGGTTAGATACTGATGTGTTGGCATAAATGTTACAGCATGGTGTTCTTTTGTAGGAGGGCATATAAGGAGGAGGCAGGAGGATGCCAGAGGAACCTGTTGCATGTGTTGTTAAGGTGGTAGCCCCCTAGTCACTTTGGTACAACTTGAATTGGTGGACTTTCTGGTCAAAACCAATGTGCCAGACCTTGGGATAAAATCCATTCAGGAGCTACTGTTCAGTAAGTTGTGCCACTGTTAAAAAAAATCTTCCTCAATACCTGACCTCTTCTGGGGTGCTCCTCTTACAAGCAGTCTAATATGTGTTTGTTGATGTTTTGTTTTCTTTTCCGATTGTGTTTTCTTGTCTTCTTTGCCTCTTTTGTCCATTCTGCCTTCATCTTCTCTTATTTAGTTTATTATATAGATGAAGCAATTCTTCTCTCCTTTATTTCCCATAGAAAGGTTTATTTGTATCTCGTAAAGGTGCTTGGCTGTACTGGAGCTTAACATGAACAGAGCGAGCCACGCAAGCAAGAACACCTCTCCACTCACTCCCCCTCAGCAAGAAGGATAGGGGGTAATGGGACTTGTTCTCATGATAGGTGCAGAACCTAGAGATGGGAAGATCAGATATTTATGGTATATAGTGTAAATATGGAGAAGAACAACTCTCAGTAGACCTTTTACGGGGGATCACGAGATGTAGTGGAAGGGAAATCCAAATTGGACTAGAGTGCTAAATAAAAATTTGACAAGTACAGTAGTTCTATGGGTATATTTAATTCAATAAAAATAGCACATAACGCGTTTTTGCAGGGCACAGCCCGCTTCCCCAAAATCAAAAATGAACCTAAATAGCAGCAATTTATATCAATCATTCCAAAAAAGGGTAGATGTTAAACAAAAAGTACCCATTCATAAAAATTTAAATAATAAATAATGCAATTCTTCTGCCAAATAGGGGAATAACGAGTTCCTGGGGTACAATTTGTAGCATTTTTTCACAATCAAACATAAAAAACGTTATGACTATAAAAAAGTATTATAAATAAATTTTAAAAAAAATATGCGTCTAAAAAAAAATTTAAAATATATTTTTAAAAATAAAATAAAAAATAATGAAAAAAAAAATTACATAAATAAAATAAAAACAAATACAAATACCTAAACAATATATAAAAAAAAAGACATATATATAAAAAAAAAGGATTGTTTGTTCTTTTTTTTGTTAAAAAACGGGATCCGCATTTCTTCAAACCTGGGTTTTTTTAAAGTATTAAGCTTATGATCCAATAAACCTCACGTTTACCAACATCGGCTCTGTCAGTACAATTTTCGGAAATGCGTTCTATAGGCTGAAACAGAAGACTGGTTCTTTATTTTGGGGTTCTAAAATAGAGGAGGTATAATAATAATAAAAAAATAATAACTTTATTTTTTAAGCGCCAACATATTTCGAGCACTTTTAACAATGTGAGGGTATAAAAACAGACAAAAACAGACTTACACATGAAACGCTACTTACAGGGGAGACACGAGGTGTGAGGGCCCTGCTCGCAAGAGCTTACAATCTATGAGGGTGGCTGGGGGAGACAACGGGGGAGAAGTGCTGAATTTACAATGGCCCACCATGCTTTATAAATATGGGGAGGTTTACATAAAAATTTGGTGAACCTGCCACCATGACTGTACATCTATATACAGATAAGTACCCTGTGAGTGCCCTGTGTAGGGAGTGACAAATGTGTGTGATAGAACGGGGGGGTTTGAACAATTTAGTGGTTTTGGTAGGCCTGCCTGAGAAGATGTGTTTTCAGGACACTCTTAAAACTGCGAAGGCTGGGATTGTGCCTGATGGGACGTGGTAGATGTTCCAGAGAATGGGGGCAGCACGTGCAAAATCTTGAAGACGGGCATGGGAGGTTCGGATGATTGTAGTCTATAGTTTGATGTCCGTAGCTGAGCGGAGAGGGGGGGGCCCGGGTGGTAGAAAAGAGATGAGGGAGGAGATATATGGGGGTGCAGCACTGTGGAGAGCTTTATGAGTGAGAGGCTATAGGTAAGTCTGCTGTGTCTAGCATCATAGCGATGGTTGTTTAATCTACGGGAAAGTTTAGTAGAGGTTTTCCCCACGTATTGCATATCGCAACTACAGGTTATAAGATAGATAAAAAAATCACTCGAACAAGTTAAATTTTCTTTCATTTTAAATACCTCCTTGGTGGCTGTAGATGTTTAAGTATTGCTTGTAACAATTTGATTACAACACTTGCAAATAGGATTTTTTGCAAGGTATAGATCCTTTAATAACCAATTTTATTCGTATTTTTCTCTGTTCTTTTGCACTTAAAATCTAATGAGTGTTGTTTCAATTTTGAAGGAGCTAATATATTTCTTAGTGTTTTAGCTTTTCTGTAGATGAAATAAGGACGTGCAGGGATTACATCTTTAAGACCAGGATCGCGAAGCAAAATATTCCAGTGTCTACAGAGGATTTTTTGTACTTCTCTAAACTGACTGTTTTGAGTGGTAATTAAACAGAAATTAAAATCCTTATCTTTTTTTTTGTTTGATTTTTGGTTTAAGATATTGTTCCTGAGTGACCGTAGCTACTGCATTTCGAGCACCATCCAGCAGTTTGCTGGGATATTTTCTTTGTTTCAATTTGTTAGTCAAAATATCAGCTTGTTCATCAAACATTTTCTCTTCTGTACAGTTCTTTTTCAATCTTCTATACTGTCCGAACGGAATGTTTCTCACCCAATTTTTTGGGTGATTTGAGTTAAACATGAGGTAGTTATTAGAATCCGTTTTCTTAAAAAAAAGTTTTTGATGCTATTTTTCCATCTTTTATATATAGGTAGAGGTCTAAGAAAAACAAGTTCCTGGGGGTGAATGGTAGAAGTGAATTTAATACCCCAAGTATTTCCATTCAAAAATTCAACAAACTGGTGGAAAGAATCAGGGGAGCCGTTCCAAATAAATACAAGATCGTCTATAAAACGCCTGTAATAAATAATATTATTAAAAAAAAGGGTTATTTGGGCCACTAATAAAAAGTCCTTCGAATGCGCCCATAAAAAGGTTAGCCAGCGATGGGGCTACCCTGGTCCCCATCGCTGTGCCTACTAGTTGGTGGTAATGGGCGGACCCATATTTAAAAAAAAAAAATTAAAATAAGTTCTAACCCTTTAAGTAAAAAAAAATTGAAAACTTCAGAAAATATAGGTTCCTTGTCTAAAAAATTAGAAACCGTCTCTAAACCCAACTCGTGTCTAATATTGGAATAGAGAGATGTCACATCTAGAGTGGCCAAAACAAATCTCTCATTCCATTGCATACCAATTAGTTCTCTCAGAACAGAATCGGAATCTCTGAGAAAGCTAGGCAACTGCTCTACTAGGTGTTGTAACTATAAGTCTATGAAATGTGACAAATTGGAAAGAACAGAATTCACCCCTGATATTATAGGGCATCCAGGAGGATTATCGATGTTCTTGTGGACTTTAGGCAAATGATAAAAAAATGGGATTGACGGATTGTTAATAATTAAATTTTTTTTTTTCGAAACTCTGATTTATAAATTCTTCATATTTTATTTTTAATTCATCATGAGCTGTGTGTAGGGTTTTTTTGTAATAATATTCGTCATTTAAAATTCTTAAAGCTTCATTGTTATATGTGTCGAAATCTTGAATCACCACTGCTCCCCCCTTATCAGCATTACGAATAACTATATCCTTATTATTTGACAATTCCTTCAATGCAATGTTTTCTTTTTTAGTAAGGTTTGGTTTTTTAGGTAATTGTTTCTTTATTTTTCTCAAATCTTCAGTTACCAGATCGAGGAACACAGGAATGTAATTTCCCTGTGCTGTGAGGGGGTAGAATTTAGATACAGGTTTTACTTCAGGTCCCAACCTACCTAATACTGGTGTTATTTCTGATTGGGTTATATCTGGAAGAGTATCCTCTTTTCTTTTCCCGTAATTTTTCTTTTTATTAAAAAACCTTTTTAAAGTCAACTTTCTAATAAATTTGTGTAGATCCTGAAATACCACAAAATCATTTGATCGTGTTATCCGGACTAAACCCCAATCCTTTGCGTAGGATAGTTTCCTCAATAGGGGATAGCTTGTATTTTGATAGATTAAAAATTTTTTCCTGTATATTGTCCTTATTTTTGTTTTTGTTATTTTTAGTCTTATTTAATAACTTTATTTTATTCTTTTTGAATTGTTTCCTCAACAAGTGGTATCTAATTTTGTAATTTTTTCTGCTCCTTGTACCTCTAACTCCTCTAGGCTTTGTTTTCGTTTCAATGTAAGTCTTTGGGAGTGGGTATCCGAGATTACATGCATTTTGAGATTCTCCTCCACATGATTGTAAATGTTTAGTCTCGGGTTTACCCCTAAAAAAGACTCAGGGGGTAAAGAGGTTGAATGAATGACAGTTGTTATAACCTCATTTGGTGATTTCAGAGGGGTGATATTATTTTTTGTGAGATCAATTATGTGAGGTGTTAGTGAAATAGAGTGGGGATGTTCCTGGAGGAAGGTGAGACTAGGTAGAACTAACGTATGAGGAATAGAGGTGATAGTAGGTTCTATGTTAGTGGTCCCTGAGGAAGGAATTTGAGTGAAAGTAATTTCAAAACGAAGAGGTTGGGTGTGTTGTGTCTGTAATATAAGTGTGGGAGTATTTGAGAAAACGGGAGGTAAAGCTAAAATAGATTCCTCCAGTAAATCGTGTGTGGTAAATTCTGCTCCATTGGAGGACTCGAAAAATAATTGTTCCTCCTCATTGGTATTAGCCATGCGGTTTATTTTCTATGTAGAAGTGGAAATTCAAATCTCGGATTTTTTTCTTTATCAGTATTATTCTGTTCATTGGAGATACTTCGGATCATAGGGGTATTTTTCTTCCCTTTTTTAGTTGTATTCAAGTTTTTGTAATTTGAATTAAAAAATAAATGAGGACTTGTTTTATCATTAGAGTATTTTCCTCTATTACTATTAAAACTGTTTCTATAAGAATTTCCCCTGCTATTTAAACGGGGTCTGAATGTGTCATTACTTTTTTTCGATAAATGTTTTCTAGCTATCTCACAATATTGTTTAGGTTTTACTACTTGTTCATCTCCAGCAGGGATATCAATAGGTTCCATTGCTGGATCTTGTATATCTCCTGAAAATTCTTCAGGGTTTACTCTGCGATGTCTATTTACTTGCGATTGGGGATTCAATTTATCAAGTCTGTCTCTTGTAAGTTTATGTAATTTTTTATTAATTACATCTAATTCGTTCCTTTTTAGGTTATTAACCATTTTTTTGCTCTAGATTATGGTATTCCGGATAGGATTGATATTTTGAGAATTCTAGGAGATTTGTTTCTACCTCTTTCGCTAACAATAAACAATTATTCCTTCTTTTATTCACCAATAAAGTCATTAAAATTTTGCTAAGGGAATTTCTCCAGATTTGCCTGCCAAAAAATCATTAAAAGGGGTCATCATTATTAGGTTTAGCATTATTTTCCAAAAAAGTTGGGAAAAACGGCACAGTTTTTAAAAGGGTCCCGGGTTTTTTAGATCCTGCGTTTAATTTTGGTTTTAAAAACTGTGCATTTATCTATTAAAATCGTTCCTTTTTTTCGGCGCTTCCTGTAAATTTTTGGGCGGGCCCGCAAATCAATTAAAAGAATAGAGCAGGGTAGATGTGTGTGGGGAAAGTCCTTTTACTGGGATGTGTATTGGGTTTCGATTGGGGTGGGAAAAAAAAACAACCTGACTTCGGTTTTACCCCCTAGAAACAGCCCCATTCCTGTTCAGGTCCTCAAATGTCCCCTCAGCGTCTCCCGAACAGAAAAGGGGAACCCGGGCTCTGCTTGGGGTCCAAACCGGGTCAGCGGGAAAATTTTTATATTTTTTTCACAGAGAAAAACCCCTACTATTACTGTGATCCCCAAAAATTTATTAGATTAAAGATTGGAAGATTTTTTTATAGTTAGGTTGAGAAAATTTTTAAAAGGGGCCCTCTACTGCTTTTAAAGTCACGGGAAGGGCGGGGGAGAGGCCCCCCGCGGGCGAACACAGACAAAACTTTTATAAAGAATAAATGGATAAAGTTTCACCAAGACTTAGTGTAGACAAATTTCAAAAGCTTTTTTTATTAACAGTTTTCCCATTTTAAAAAATTTCCGGATATTTGGGCCCGCCTGATTTTTATAGGATACACACTTTTCTAGTAACCCGCCCGGGCCTTTTTTTTAGATGCAAAATCCACTTTTTTTATCAGTATACATTTCAGATAGGTGTTAAATTTTAAAATTTTTCCCCTTCCACCCTTTTTTTGATATAACCCAAAAAAGCACTTAAATTTGAATTTCCCCAATTTTATAGTCACCACAGGGGAATTTGAAAGGGGCAAAAAAAAATTTTTTGTAAATTTTCCCAATAGACAAGCTCATAAAGAATACTGGATAAAAATTCAACAAAGAAATTAGTGTAGACATTGCAAAAGCTTTTTTTATTAACATTTTTCATTTAAATAATTTTTCCCGGGTAATGGGCAGCCCCCGATCTTATAGGGTACCCATCTTTTCTAGTAACTGCAAAATCCCTTTTTTTTAGATGCAAAACTTTCCCCATTTATTATCAGTATACTTTTTGATAGGTGTTTATTTTCAATTTTGGGCCCCCTTTTTCCCCTTTTGTTGATATATCCACCCCTTTCCCCTTTAAAATTTTAAACCACAATTTTTTTTAGTCCCCCACAGGGGGAATTGAAAGGTGGGAAAAAATATCTTGTATTTAAAACGAATAGACAAAACTCTAAAAAAATTTCTGGGTAAAGTTCCCCAAAGACTTAGTGTAGGGCATTGCAAAAAGCTTTATTATTAAAAATTTTTTTATTGAAATATTCCTGGGGTATTGGGGCACCCCGAAATTATATGAAAACACATCCCCTTTTTTAGAAACCTGCAGGTCTCCCTTTTTTAGGTTTCCCAAAACCCCCCACAAAATTTTTGAAACAGTGTACATTTTCGTTTGGGGTTTTTTCCTTTTCAAATTTTTCCCCTTTTTCCCCCTTTTAGTGGATATTAAACCCCTTGTACTTAAATTAGAAACCCCCAAGTTCAACACAAGGGGGATAGGTGCCCCAAAAATACCCTGTAATATCCGAAAAAATTTCAGATACGTTTTTTTGACTCGGCGCACACCCGGCCCCTTTTTTCATTGAGGCACCTTTCCCCTTAAAAGTGGGAAAACTGCAATTTTGTAGTCAAACCCCAGGTGAATTGATGGTGCCAAAAAAATTTTTTTTATTAAACCAATACTTTTCAGATACGTGTTTTTTTCACTTTTTGCCCCCGTCCAGTTTTGTTGATAAAACCCCCTTGCAGTTTAAAATTTTAATCCAGCAATTTTTTGGGAGTTTTCCACAGTTTTAAATTTATAGTGCCAAAAAATACCTTTATTAAAAAAAATCCCTTTCAGATACGGGTTTTTTTGGACTTTTGGGGGGCACTACAGCTTTTGTTTATTTGGAGGGGGACCTTTCACTTAAATGTGGGAAAACTGCAAATTTTTTTTTGTCACCACAGGGGGAATTTTTAAAAGGTGGGGCCAAAAAAATTTCCTTTTTTTTATCCGACAACCAAAACAGAAAACTTTTTTTGAAATTTTTTCCCAAATCCAGATTTGTTGATAGAGTAAACCTTGCAGTTAAATTTTATTAAACCAGAATTGGTAGGGTTTCCACAGGTGAATTGTTTGGTTGGGCCCAAAAAAACCCCTTTTTAAAAATCCGGATACAATTTAAAATACGTGTTTTTTTTCCTTTTTGGGGCACCCCCAGCTTTGTTTTATTTAGGCACATTGCAACTTAAATAGGAATACCAGCAAATTTTTTTTTAAGTTCCCCACCGGGGGAATTGGGTATGGGGGGCCAAAAAATCCTTTTATTGGGTCCAAGGGAAAACATTAAAAGGAAAAACGTGTTGTTTTGCCATTTTTGCCCAAATCCCGATTTGGGTTTTTTTGAGCCACCTTGAGTTAAATTTTGAATCCAGCAATTGTGAAGTTTTTCCCCCAGGGGAATTTATAGTTCCCAAAAAAATCCTTTTATTTTTCCGAATACATTTCAATACGGGTTTTTTCCAAATTTGGCGGGAGGCCCCAATTTTGTTGACCCTTTATAGATTCCCACTTTTTCAGTTTATATTTTTTAAACCAGCTATTTTGTTTTTGATTTGAGGGATTTAAAAATACTGTGATTTGCCTTCCCTTTTAAAAGGGGACTTTCCAAAACCCCTTCCTACCTTCTTTAAAATTTTTATATTTCTGAACATGGGGCAAATTCCGGTGGGGAAAAGACAAAGAGGGGGTAGCATTTGGGGGGTAGAGGTAAAGAGAAAAAGGTGGCCCCCTTCCCCGCCTGGGGATAAAAACGCATTTCCAGCGGATCATCAGTTGCAGGACCCCAGGGCCCGGGCATTTTGCTGGGGCAGGGGGCATGTGAATCTCAGTAACGAACGCGCCCAATCTTTCCCCCCAGTGGTTAATGCAACCTGCATCCAAACATTCTTACCTCCTCGTCCTCCCAGTCACGGCCACAAATGTCTCCAGCATCAACCCAAAATCCGTCCAACTTTAAAAGCAGCCCAAATGTCAAAATTTGTGTACCCACCACGTGGGAAAAACCATTTTTTTGAAGACCTCTTTATGGACAAAAAAGCGGTTTTGGGGCCCCGAAGGCAGTTTAAAAAAAAATCAAGAGGCCCAAAAGGATGGTTTTTCCCCCCTTTCTCTGGGCCCAGGTTCTGGAACCATCAGAGGAGGGGAAAAGGGAAACCGGGCAATCGGGAAACAACCCGGACGGGCAGGGAACGCCTTTGCGTTCCCCCTTGCTTGTTTGCCCGCCAGCTCCCCGGATGCGAATTTTCGGGGCGACGAAGGGCAAACCCGTGTTGATGATGATGATGACACATTTGGCCCGGGGCCAACATGGTCTTTTTTAGCAGAATTTGCTCTTTTCGAAAACGCTTTTTATCACTGGCGAGGAGGAAGGAAAGATGGGGGAGTGTCCCCTACGGGGTTTTGGCCCCCCCCAAAAAGGGTAGGGGGGTCGGCCCAAAAAATCCGCTGTAATGATTTTCCCCCCCAGCCCCCGGGTTTTAGCGCAAACCCCGGGGTCCCGGGGGGCGGGGTTTTCGCCGGCCCAAAAAAGGTCCCGGACCTCTCAAGCCTGGGGCCCTTTTTTGAGCAAACCCCCGAATTTACCCAGCCGATGTCATATCCCCCTTTGCCCGGGAAACGCATAAGTAGAAAGGGAAGAACCTTTGGTGGTTTTAAACCCCCACCAACCCGTCCCTGGTTTACAAGCACGAATGCCGATTTAAAAGGGGGCAAAAAAATTGGGGCCCAAAAAAAATTCCAAAATGACGCCGGCCTCCAACCACTGTCCAACAACCCCCCCGTCTCCGCCTCCTCCACCACCCACCAAGGCCCTTTCCCCAGCTGCCCAGGGCCTCCCAAATAAGTTCAGGGACAAACCCCGGGTTCAGCCTCCAACGTGCCCAGTACCACCAGCAAACCCCCAGAGACCCCTCCTAAACCCCTCTCCTTCCGCCCGTTTGGAACGACCTGCACCTGTAAATCGGGCCCGTCTAGCAGCCAAACCTTTTGTCTTCTAGGTTTTGGGGGCAGAAAAACCAAATTTAAAACCCCCAAAACCCCCCCAAACCAAAAGCCCGAAAGGGCCCGGCAAACCAGGCTTTTTTGGGCCCGGAAATGGTTTCCTTTTCCGTCCTGGTGGAAAACAGATGGGTTCCGCGACGTTCCCTGGCCCCCTTTCCTGCCCCCCCAAAACCAGATGCCGGAGCAAGGGATTTCTTTGCCAGAAAAGCCGCCCCTGCCCCCGGGGCCAAAACCCCGTGTCACCCAAAATTTTAAACGCGGCGATTGGG
>JAODAL010009050.1:0-12500 GCA_025379985.1 Phyllomedusa bahiana
AAAGCAAAGGCTTAGGGGAAAAGAGCTGGGGGAGCCCCCACAGCGCACTCTATTGGATGTAGTTATCCTCAGTTCACATGTAGCTCGCAGGAAGCCAGCAATGTGAAAGGGATTTGAGCCAAACCAGTTAAGTTCAACTACAGACAACTGTTTCAGGGTATTTGCCCCTCATCAGTGCAGTGTAGAACTTACTGGTTGGCTATAGAAACTCCACTGGGTCCTACTGACTAAGGGTTTGGTAACACCTGAAATGCATCAGAGATGGATACAGCCTTGCTGGAAAATGGACTCTGGACGTCCAAGATTTAGGGTAATTGTCCTGGATTTCTGGTGTTATGTCTCTAACAAACTATATGAACTCTGTATGGGTCTGACATAGAAGCTCCACTGGCACTACTGACTAAGGGTTTGGCAACACCCAAAACACGTCAGATCTGGATTACTGGCATTATGTTTCTAACACACTATATCAGCTCTGTATGGGTCTGGCATAGAAACTCGACTGAGTACTACTAACTAAGGTTAACACCCAAAACATGTCAGGAATGGATACAGACTTGCTGACTAATAGACCCTGGATGTCCAAGATTTAGTGTGTTTCGTGTTTCAACTCTGCATAGGTTCAGCATAGAAGCTTCAGCAGGTACTAAGGATTAGGTAACTCTCGAAACACATCAGGATTTGGATACAGATTTGCTGTATGGAGGACCTTAGATGTCCATGATTTACTGTTATAGTCTTGGATTTCTGGTGTATTGTCACTGACACACAGGGCGACATGTATGAACGGGGCTGCGGGAGGAGGGCGCACTGGAACCGTATGAAGCTATAGATTTATAACTTCGCTACGGCATTTCTGGGCGCATTACTGCTGGAACAGGTAGCGCACTTTCAAAGTGGTGTACCTGATCCAGAAATGTCGCCCTAGCGCTATAATGCGTCTGATTTATGACCTGCTGTATAGCGGGTTCACTAATCAGGCGCATTCTATGCGCATAAAAATTGTCACCTGGGCGACAAAAATCATACATGTCGCCCACAGTGTTTCAACTTTGTATGGGTCCAGCATAGAAGCTCCAATGGGTATTACTGACTAAGGTATAGGTAACATTCGAAACGCGCCAGCAATGGATATAGACTTGCTGGATAACAGATCCAGGATGTCCAAGATTTAGCGCAATAGTTCTGGATTTCTGGTGTTATGTCATTGCCAATCAATGTTTCAACTCTGATTAAGGACTGAATAGTCGGAAACGCATCAGCGGCGCTATTCCTGTCATGCCTTTCCACACAATGCTTGTATGTTTTTACTGGATTTGAAATGAAGACAAGTTTACAGATTTTCAGAGGTGCTACTGGTCCATAGTTACTGGAGACATTGTAATATTTCATCTCTGCATAGGTTCAGTATAAAATCTAACTAGTGTTGAGCGATTTTTATCGACAAAGTTGAAATCGGCCAAGGTTTTTTATGGTGATCGGAAATTTCCAGATCATGCGATTATTTAAGGTAAAATCTGTGCATATCTATTAAGGATCGCGCCCTTTTTTCGGCGCTTCTGTAATTTTGGCGATGCCAGCCAAATCAGATTAAGAATAGAGCAGGGTGTGCGATGTTTTAGTTGCGACGTCATGGATGGGATGTGTATGGTTTGCGATTGGTGGAAAAAATCACATTTGACTCGTTTTTTACATAGAACAGCGTTTCCTGTTTCAGCTCAGTGTCTATCAGCGTCTCATTGGGATAGGACTGCGTTCTTGCCTGTGGCCAAACAGCTCAGCGAAATTATTTCTGCACAGAGAAACCTTACTATTAGCTGTGATCCTTCCAATTAGTTTACATTAGGGATTAGAACATTTTATGTAGTTTGCTAGAGAAATTTTAAAGCAGAATCTACCACCTGTAATTCTCGGGCGGGTGGGAGCGGGGGGGGGGGGGGGGGGGTCGCGGGGCGATCAATAGACAAGTATATCTCATATAGAACACTGCCGATAAAGTTCACGAAGACTTAGTGTAGACATGGTAGTGAGAATATCTTTGTTATTAACAGTTTGCTATTGAAATTTTCCTGGATATTGGGCAGCCTGAACTAGATTGGATAAATATAATTCTAGTAACTGCAGGTCCTCTTTTGTTAGCTGCAAATCCACCTTTTTATTATCAGTAAACATTTCAGATAGGTGTTCAAATTATATCCCTTTATCACCTGTGACTGTTGAGATATCCCACTCTGCACTTAAATTACAAAAACCAGCAATCTTGTAGTCAGCACAGGTTGTTTGTTGCCCAAAAATAACGTGTATCGTACGGAAAACATCAAGTTAAGTGTTTTTGACTTTTGCGCACCCTGCACTGTTCATTGACGCAGCATCTACGTAAATCTTTAAAACAGCACTTCTATATTCACCACAGGTGAATTGGAAAGGTGCAATAAATACGTTCTATATATCAAAACATACAGTTAGTGGTTTTTTTGACTTTTGCGCACCCAGCATGTTCATTGAAGCAAGCATCAGTAAAATCTTAAAAACAAGCAATTCTATATCACCACAGGTGAATTGAAGGTGCAAAAAATACCGTTTTTATATCAAAACATAACTGTACGGTGTATTTTGACTTTTGGCACCCAGCTCTGTTCCTTGACGACAAGCATCTACCTAAATCTTAAAAAACAGCAAGTCTATATTCACCACGGGGAATTGAAAGGTGCAAAAAAAAAATACCGTTTATTATACCCAAAACATATCAGAAACGGCTGTTTTTTTGGATTTTGCCCAGTCCAGATTTGTGATAGGACACCTTGCAGTTTTAAATTTGAATCCAGCAATGTGTTTTGAGTAGAGGGAGTTGAGGTGAATAGCTTGTGGATTTGCCCCGTCTTTTTAATAAGAGACTTTCCAAAAACTATTCCATACCTTCTCAAATTTTTTATTATTTTGAACATGGAGCGAAATTGCAGGTGGTAAGCGAGCAAAAGGGGGGTAGCACCATGGAGGTTGAGGTACGAGTGAAGGTGTGCTCCTTCCAGTGCTGGCGACATCACGCATGCCAGCGATCGTCCAGTTTGCAGGACCGTCAGGCCTGTCATCACTGGGTCAGGGCCCTGTGAATCTAAGTTAACGAAACATCGTCGCCCATCTGTCCTTTCAGTGGTTAATGCAACCTGCATCTAGCAGTCTTACCTCCTCGTCTAAGCAGTCACGGCCACAAATGTCGTCATCAGCATCATCACATCTGTCCAACATGAAGCAGCCCCCCAAATGTCAACTCGGGTACCCACCACTGTGGAGTAATCTATTTTCTGAAGACCTCTTTGGGGGGGGCGGCGGGGGGGGGGGATGACAAAATGCGGTTGGGGTCAGAAGGCAGGTTTAAAAGATCCAAGAGGCCAAAAATAGGATTGATTTTCTCTGCTCTGAACGCCAGTATGATGCCATTCAGAGGAGGTGAAGGAAGCCGGTCAATTCGGCAAAAATCCGCGCGGTCGGCATCGCCTTGCTGTGCCCCTTGCTTGTACGCCGCAGCTTCTGGATGTGCAGAAAGTCAGGAGACCAAGTCAGCTGTGTTGATGATGATGATGAATGAGACATTGCGGATCCATCTGGTCTTTCCGCAGAATTTTGGCTTGCGAGCGTTTCATCAGTGGACGAGGAGGAAGACGGATGGGGTAGTGTCAATAGGGTCCCGCCACAAAAAGGGATTGAGGGGCGGGGGGTGCAGAAGTCCACTGATATGATTCCGACAGCACGGTCATCGCCAAACCCCGCTCCTCGCTGTATCGCCGTCAAAAAGGTCAAGACCCTCTCAAGCCTGGGCCCTTCTTTGAGCAAGCTCTGATTCACCCAGGATGTTCATATGCCGCCTTTGCCGTGGTAAACGCATAAGTAGAGGCAAGAACCTTAAGTGGTTTAACCACCACAACATGTTAGTCACTGCAGCGAATGCAATGAGTTTGGGTTAGGAATTGGAGGGAACACTTGGCCAAAAAAGGCCCGACCGACGCCGGGCCGCCAACCACTGTCACTCCGCTCTGTCTACGCCGCTCCTCCTCCGTACCACCAAGCGTTTCTAGCTCGCCCATGTCTCTCAGAGTCATGATCAGGGGGGAATCAGCCTCCGCTTCAGCCTCCACCGTCGAACGAAAAGTACCACCAGCAACCACCAGAGACCCATCCTACCCCCTTCTCTTCGCCCGCTTGACGACCTGCACGCCGTACTGTGGCCTGTCTAGCAGGCCAGCACTTCTGTCATTCCAGGTTTGGGAGCAGAAGAACACTTTAACCCAAAACCATCCCAAAGACAAAGGCCTGCATGTCGGCATTTGCCAGGCTTTTGGCCTTGGAAATGTTGCCTTTCCGGGTCTGGGGGACACAGAAGATGGGTTCCGCCTCGTCATGCCCTCGCTTGCCCCCAATAACCAGATGCCGAGCAGGCATTTCAATGCCAGAAAAGCCGTCCCTGCCTGGCCAGCCACGTGTCATTTAAATTTTCAAAGCGTGTTGTCTGCATCTGTGTCCGGAAAAGTCTATCTCACCACGACACATGACTAGTAAGCAAGGCCAAAGGCCGCTATATCTCTGTTGAAGCAATCACGGGTGAAGCTGGGTGATGTTCTGGGGGTGACGGGGGCTCTCAGGCTGGCGCACGCTCTTCAAAACGCAGGGATGGTGCAGGCTCTTTCCCCAAGGTCCTCTGGGTGGCATCACGTGCCCAGGGACACCAGGCGTGTTGAAAATTTAATCTGCCTTGGAGACGTCCACACACAGGTCAGGAGCTGTGGACGGCTCTAAGCAACGAGACCGAGCGCTGGCTGCGGTGACATGATACTTTGTGCCAGGCAAGGTGGTGTGCGATAACGGGGAAATCTGTGGCCACCTTAAGATCGGTAGCTGGCTGGTGCACTTCCTCTGCCTGGCTCAGGTCATGAACCTTGTCGTCCTGAAAATTTCTAAAGAGCTACCCGGGGTCTGGACTGCTGCTGTAGAAGGCTCGAGGTCTGAGTTCGCACTTCCGCCGTTCGCACCCTGCTTCGTCCGCTGGCTGCGTCTTGCAGGCGGGTCAGTTCGGCTCTCCACGTCAAACCGTTCTCATTGTTGACGTGGCCAAACGCAGGAATTCCACCCTCCAAATGCTCCAGCGGATTGTGGCCAGCAGCGCAATGCCATTTACGCAGTACGAAGTGGGAAACATGGCCTGACAAGCAGCGGTACGGACCTCGGGGTGTTGATCCACCTGTGATGTGGCAGGTTGAAAAGAGCTCTGCACCATCCTTGCCAGTTTTGATCGAAGCCACCAAAAATGGTCAGTGCGGGACAATTGCCCTTGTCAGCATGAGCATTGTGGTGATCTTAGTTTCTGAACGATCGTTCGACATCTGAACACAACAGGTTCCGCCAGCGACGGAGGAGGAGGAGACGGACACAGTGCGGACACGGAGCCTTTCTCTCCGTCAACCAAGGCGCCGACCAGTTTCACAATTTCATCGGTCTTCTTTTAGGCAGTGGTTCGGGATCCAGAGCTAGTCAAGGTGGCGCATCAGCTCCTCGGGTGCATTCAATCTTCAGGCAAGTCAGGGGCTGTGTGAAGTGTTCCGGATGGCACGGAGGAGGAGGAGGAGGAGGTATTCCTAAGACACCGATTGTTACGACGTCCTGCCTTGGAAAGAGGTTGGCGCGACTTTGAGGCGGAGGAGGAAGATGAGGAAGATCAGTTTGTCACAATCTTTAACACGTGGCTGAGAAGTCATTTTTATAATTTTTTGGTCATGCTGTTTGAAATGCAGCAATTATACAGGTTTCACTAGTATAAAAAAATGTTTGTTTCTAACAGTACATTGTTCGTCACATTGTCCAAAAGTGGCTTCAAGGGTCAGGCTTTGAATTTTTGGGGGCATTTGCTGTGACAGCAGCTATACATACAGGTCTATCTAAAAAATTGTTGTTTCTAACAGACTATTTGGTTCTTACACTTGACCAAGAGGCTCAAGGGTCTGGCTTTGAATTTTTGGGGGGCCATTTATTTTTTGCTTGTGACATGCAACTATACTACAGGTCCTCTATTCTAAAAAAATGTTGTTTCTAAACCGCAATTGTTTCTTCACAATTTCTAAGAGTGCTCAAGGGTGATGGTGTGTTGCTGTCAGAAACAGGAAAGGTTAGGACACTGTTAATGGACACATATTGCAAAATGATTGTTTTGTGCAAGATCTTTAACATGATATCAACCCTGTATGAGGACAACCCATTTTATACAATGAAAAAAAGAGAAACCAAAGACATGGTGGCATTCCATCCTATTTTAAAAATGATGTGTTTTCTAGAAATTAAAGTACTAAAAAACTTGCATGTACAATATAGTGTTTAAAAAAATTCCTCCTGAATTGTACAAGGGAAGCGTCCAGGAAAACTTGACCAGATGTAGGTTATTCAGAGGACATGGAGTATGGAGCAGGGACGAGAACAAAGTACTGAGACCCATTCCTCCCAGCACGTTGAGTAAAATGAGAAAAAAGAATGCCAAGATAAAGGGCATGGGAGTTGTAACAGGAGCGTTTAACACCCGTATTTCCAAGTGAAGCTCAATTGGTCCACACTCTTACGGAGGGGCAAGCGTACCCAAGGTATTGACTGTGTACGATGAAGGCTGGAGTTCTCACACCTCCGCTTCCGCACTCTGCTTCAGCACGACAGTTTTCGTTGCTGCGTCATCGGGGCATTTTAACCTCTGCGTGTTAATAGATGGACGCGAACGCCACAGCTGGGCTTTCACCGCACACCACTGTAACTCCGGCCCTGGCCCCCTTCTTTCTCTTTTTTAGGTCATGCTAGTGGCCAGGACAGGTATAGTCAATGACCAGTGAAACTAAAATGGTTGTTTTAAGACTCGTTTTTCCGTTAGTTTTTTAATGTGGGGGTCATGAAGGTATGGGGATCATGCAGGGGCCAAGTAAATGTATAGTCAATGTCCAGGTGTGAACTAAAATGGTGTTGAAAGGACTCCTTTTTCGGCACTTTTTAAATGTGGGGGTTCATGCAGGTTTGGGGCTATGCTGTGGCCCAGGACAGGTATAGTCAATGTCCAGTTCAACTAAATTGGTGGTTGAAAAGACTCATTTTTGCGGGCACTTTTTAAATGTGGGATCATGCGGATTTGGGGTTCAGCTGCGTTCCAGGACAGGGATATTCACATGTCCAGTTCAAGTAACATGATGGTTCAAACATACTGCCTTCTGGCATTTTTAATTTGCTGGGTTGTGCAGGTTTAAGGGTTGGCTGTGGTACAGGAAGGATAGTTAATGGTTCTGTGATTTTTTTCTGTGACTTTCTATATAACCTAAGTGTTGTTGCCTAAGATGTAGCACGTTCTCCATTTGATTTGTGGATGTTAATTTTTCAGCTTCTCCAGCCTTGTTTGGGTGTAATATGTAGGTGTTGTTGCTCTCCATAGAATAATGGTCATCGCGCTGATCGATGCTCACTATCGAAAATACCTTTTATCGATATGCGGGTCCGACTATCGACTATCGATCGATCTCGATAGCCAACGCAATCGCTCAACACTAAATCTAACCACTAAAAATGTATAACACTCGAGACACGATAAAATATAACTTTTATTATAGCTTAATGATAATAATCCTACACTGATATAGGGAAAACACCCTAACTAGAACACCCTTCAAATACTGGTGACTGCCTATTCTATCAAACCCCTGCATCTATTGGAAGGGATCTGTATCATTTTTATCCTGGACCCTTCAGTGTGTTCTATACGGCTCAATAGCTACCTGACATGGGACGTGAGTTATCTTTTGTTTTTTTACTTGCTTTTTGCTTGTTAGGGCAATTTAGAGGTAGTTTAGTTTAGGTTCCTGTTGGGGGCGCCCTTGTTGGGGCGGATACCCCAAGTATTGGTGAGGCAGTTTAGGTTGTTATGGGGTATTTGTGGGGTGTTTTCCCTATATCAATGTAGGATTATTATCTTTAAGCTATAATAAAAGTAATATTTTCTCGTGTCTCGAGTGTTACACATTTGTAGTGGTTTGGTTTTGTGCTTAAATTATTTCTATAACCGGGTAGTATATTATCTTTTGATCGGGGACTTTCTCTTTGCGTATTCATGATATTTAAGTGGGGTTCTGTGTTGAGTTGTGTCAGTATAAAATCTCCTCTGTATGGGTCCAGCATAGAAGCTTCAGTGGGTACTACTGACTAAGGGCTAGAAAAAGCCCAAAACGTGTCAGTAGAGGATACAGACTTGCTGGATAATGGACCCTGGATGTCCAAGATTGAGCGTAATAGTCCTGCATTTCTGGTGTTATGTCATTGACACACAATATTCTAACTCTGTACGGGTCCAGTATGGAAGCTCCATAGGGTACTACTGACTAAGGGATAGAGAGAACCCGAAACACACCAGGAATGGACACAGACTTGCTGGATAAGGGACCCTAGATGTGAAAGATTTGGTGGAAGTCCAGAGTCATAGCCAGGAGTGCTCTTCAAACCATTTAAGCGGGCCAAAAACAGGTTCAGTTCACTGGGCGACCCCTGTATCTATATACCATTGTAAACATAAATGGCTTGTTTGAATTCCCTTCAGCCCTCAGGACAAATGCCCCAATAGCTAAACCCAAACTATACCCTTGCCCATATCTATATAGTCAATCTACCCATGTATTGGACCTCACCTCCTCTTATCTGTCTCTTGGTACCATAATATCTCTAAGACAATAAACAATAAACAGTATTGCTTCACTAAAACAACTTCTACTTGGTGGTAATCCCTTTTTCCCATATTTAAGTAAAGTTTTGCCAAAGTTTCTTCAACTACTTTTTTCACACTTTATTCTACACCAGTAGTAACCCCGTTATGGATAGTAAGCTTTTATGTGGATAACTCACTCTAAACATCCAAAATTTAGAGTGACAATCCTGGATTCCTGGTGTTTAAGTCCTTGGCATGCAATATTTCAACTCTTTGTGGGTCGGCCACAATGGTATGGGCTGTCATTTGGCCGACACTAGTTTGTTAGCACAACATTGAGCTAGGGTACCAAAGTGAGACCACTCCATAGGTGCCATGTTGTTGCAATACACAAACTTGAATTGGTTATAGTTGGAACTGGTTTATATGTGTGGCCCACATAAAAGATGTTGTTAGGGTGGGTCATACATATAGGTATTTTTTGCACCATGTACATGATGCTTCCATGTATGGGGCTACTGAAATAAAACCAGCCATAACTGCAGTTTCCAATAGTCTATCACCCTTAAAATATCCAAAGGAAAAACAGAAGTCAGGCTAAGATACACAATGTAAATGGTTAGCTTCAATGTTCTCACCATGTTCATTAGACTTCAAGCCCATAAAAGTTTCAGAAGAATTTGGCCCACCACACCAGAGATCAGGGCTGGGATGGCGGGAAGGTGACTGCTTAGGGCACCACTTAATCCTAGACAAGAAAAGGGCAAAAAAAGGTATGGAGTGGGCTGAATTTTCCATTGGTGGGTGTTATGTGCCTTATTTGCCTAAGGCACCAGAATACCTTGTTCCAGTCCTGCCAGGGATCCTTCCTCCTTCCCAATGGAGAAGAGCGAGAAGCAAGACTCAGCATGCCTGTCCACCTTGGAACATTTACTGAAGTGGACACAATAACACAGTGAAAAGAAACAGCAGGTGGTGCTATACTTATATACTTCCTGGAATCTCTGTAGATATGAATATTTTCAAAATGGGGCTGGATTTACCTATTAACAATATCCTCCATGGGACGAGCCATTTTGGTAACCTCTTTCAGATTGTGTTTATCACGCCAATCTGCTGATCTTCACAGATCAATCTCCAAGCACCCTGGACAAACAACTGAATTTATATGGCCATGCATTTTTTCTTCAGTGTTATTTGCAGGGAAAGAAAGTATTACAGACAGGGCTGGGGCGATGGGTAGACAAAGGTAGGCGATCGACTAGGTCACCACTTCCTCCTAGGCATGAAGGGGACACAAGGAGATCAGACATAAGACTTAGGCTGAATTTTCCATTGGTGGGTGTTATATGCCTTATTTGCCGAGGGCACCAGAATACCTTGTTCCAGTCCTGATTACAGAGCAGTCATTGAGATGAAAAAACAACTCTCCATTAATAATCATAGAGGGTGACCCAAATGGGTCCTAATGCTGGAATAGGACATTTATATAGATGATGTCGTCATTCGGCTTTAGTTTGACTTCAGTTGTAATACTAGATTGATTTTTGGTGATTTCAGATAAAATAACAACAAGGAACATATGTTTCATAATGGCAACCCATACAACTCCTATGAGGCTTCCTATGTAGAGTTGCAGCTGGGCTTTTCTACATCTAGGACAAATATTAAAGGGAATGTGTCATCAAAAAATGAGCCATTGTTTAAGTCCTGTTTTTATGTTAAACACATTATTTAGGATTTTTTTTATTTTTCATATTACTTTCAATATTTTTTAATAATTCTTAAGTCTTGCAGTTTTCACTTTGGCCACTAGGCCTTGTTTGCACTGCTTTAACAGCAGTCAGAGAGATACTTTACAGTAGCTTCATGACATAGGAAACTTAAGACTGACTCAGTCCCATTGACTTCTATAGGAGAGTTTTCTAGTCATGCTGTGTGACCTGGGAAGAAGTCACTGTGCAGGGAGGTGAAATGGTGAACTGTCTCCTCTTGTGACTGGTGGATCCTGTGTTATCTATTCACACTGGTGTCTCCTTTCAGTTTGACCCTCTTTGTGCTGATAATGAGCAGACAATTGAGAATCTTTCTGTACAGAACAGGAAGTGTTAGACTATCACTATGCTTAGTGGCCAAAGTGAAAACTGCATTCTTAAAAAATGTGTTGAGCATAAAAACGTGAGTTCAACAATAAGTCATTTTTGATGACACATTCCCTTTAAAGGGAGTTTTCATCTCACTCACTGATGGGATATGCCATCAATGTGTGACAGGTGCTAGTCCCATCTCAGGGATCAACACACGTCTAAAGAGCATGCCCATTGAGTACAGAGAAGTGGTTGGAACTGTCTCATTTATTTCAATGGGAGTTCTGAAAACAGCTCCCCGTCTGTATCTGTTTACCAAGAAAAGTGGCTTATTGATGTCCCCTCTGGCACTCATCATCTAGGTCCATAGCAAACCAACCCCCTCGCCAAACTTTGCTATGGGATGTATAATCCTACTCAAGACTATCCATAACTTAGAAACAAGGGTGATATGACCAGAGGTCTATACATACCCTAAGATGAGGGGTCATCAATCGGCTGGAGGTGCATACCTCCCTAGGATGGGGGCGGGGGTGCCACATCCATCCCATGTTCCTATATCTCAGGGTAAAATAATGTTATGGCATGAACCAGCTACATCAAGACCTCGGGCGGCCTGCTGTCTGCCCTCCCCTATTACCCCAGCACTCATGTTTTTAATGGTACAAGGCTAATTAACAAAAACTGGAAAACTAGCTGGACCTCTTCTATATCTGAGAGCGGTGTACAATCTATCAGCATAATGAATATTAGAGACTGAAATGATTTGTATCTTTTAGGAGGGGTTGCCCTTTAAATTAACTTAGTCCCTGCCATCTGAAGCCTGTATTCTGAGGTGTGCGCGGCAAGAGATGGGAGAGCGAAGGAAATCTCGGGACAAGGTATCGATCCCCTTATTTACGAGCACCTATTTTATCGTAACAAAGAGGCAATTTATAAAATTCTGAACCATTTTAATAATCATCATCCTGAGAAAACACAGTCAGTGGAGAAGATTGATTCCATGCAGATAAATACGGCCCCCAGGCAGGCGATGTGCTCCAAAACGCTGTCTTCAGATGACTGTTCCGAAAGTTTTATGATGATGACAAAAAGGAATGTTTGAAGCTTATCAAATAAAAATACGAAAAAATGAAAATCGCAGGCAAATAAATCTGCAAAGCATAATGTGTAAAAATGATATAAGACCAGACTCTGAAAAAAGTGAGAAAACAGTTCAAAGTTTAGTCAATATCTTATATGTTTATGTCTGTTTGTCTATCTATCTATCTATCTATCTATCTCCTATCTATCTATCTATCTATCTATCTATCTATCTATCTATCTATCTATCTATCTATCTATCTATCTATCTATCTATCTATCTATCTCCTATCTATCTATCTATCTATCTATCTCATATCTATCTATCTATCTATCTATCTATCTATCTATCTATCTATCTATCTATATCCTATCTATCTATCTATCTATCTATCTATCTATCTATCTATCTATCACATATCTATCTATCTAATATCTATCTATCTATTTATCTATCTATCTGTGTGTTTGTCTGTCTGTCTATCTAATTATCTATCTGTCTATCTATCTCATTATCTCAAATATATATAACTATATATATAACTATATATATATAAATATATATATGAATATGTATATATATGTATATATGTATATATATATATATATATATACACACACTA
>JAODAL010009050.1:15000-113389 GCA_025379985.1 Phyllomedusa bahiana
TCTGAAATGTGCAACTATTAAGCAGCGGGCCAGGATTTCTGGATAAATTTGTATGTACACTGTACATGGAGTTGAATCAGAATAAGGAAGATGATATAGGAAGTGGGGGGACTAGGTACATGTAAAATTAGAGAATTGGAAATTAGTCCTTTATAAGTCAGAGGATCCATTTAACTGTAGAGTGGCCAATGGTAACTTTTTTTTTATCATGAATGTAGTTTTATCAACTTTTTTTCTCCATGAATGTGGTAAAACTTCTTCACTGTTATCCAATCATGAGTTGTATTATATTAGATGACATTTTATTAAATATTGCAGTGCATTTTACTACACTAATCAGCCTTAACATAGACATCTAAAACCAGGGGAGGTGCCTAGAATTCACAGGCCCCCATAGCAAAATGAGATCGGGCCCCACCACCTAATGACAATGAATAAAACAGCAGCATAAGTTGCAATAACTAAAGTATAAAAATAAAAAAAATAATAATAATAATAATAATAATAATAATAATAATAATAATCATAATCATATAATATCAGGAGACTCACATAGTAGCGCTGAAGGGAACCTAACTTTTCTTAGTACTTAATAACACCCTACATAACATGTAGATATATCAAAAACCATCCCTTACCTAGCCCTATATAAACAAAAAAAATGGGGTAAACACCCCCATAAGGGCAACCCCCAACAGGAAACTAACCCAGGGACATCGCTAGGCAGTTTTATAAAACTGGCAGTGCCCCAAACCCATCCACTGCTGGCTTTCGGCCATTGCTATTGGCCTGGAGCGCCAGCAGTCTTTTTAACTGTATATGCCTCCTTTGGACATGTATACACGTATATAGGGAGCAGCAACGGCTTTCTTAGAGGAACGAGAAGGGGTGAGTCCTATTAGTTTTTAATTTTTATCACCTATTTTTATTATCTATCTACACACTGGGGGGCGCTTTAACCTATATTCCTGCTGGGGGAAACATACACCTACCTACAGACTGGGGAGCCCTATAATCCATATACCTACTGGAAAACATAGAGACCTACATACATACTGGGGAATCTTCTATACCTAGTGGGGGACACATAGATCTACCTACAGACTGGGGAGCCCTATAATCCATATACCTACTGGGGGACATAGAGACCTAACTACATACTAGGGAGTCCTATATACCTACTGAGAGACACATAGACCTACCTACAAAATGGGGAGTCCTATAATCTATACACCTACTGTGGAACACATAGACCTACCTACAGACTGGGGAGCCCTATAATCTATACCTACTGAGGGACATATAGATCTACCTACAGACTGGGGAGCCCTATAATCTATATACTTACTGGGGGACATATAGACCTGACTAAAGACTGGGGAGCACTATATACCTACTGGGGGACATATAGACCTGCCTACAAACTGGGGAGCACTATATACCTACTGGGGGACATATAGACCTGCCTACAAACTGGGGAGCCCTATAATCTATATAACTACTTGGGAACACATAGATCTACCTACATACTAGGGAGTCCTATATACCTATATACCTACTCAGGGACACATAGACCAGCCTACATGCTAAGAAGCTCTATAATTTATATGGATGCATATTTAACCCTTTGTTACAAGGCAATACTTTAAACTTGCTGCTATCTCGTTGCTAGTGAGATCACATTGTTATAGTTGTCTGTTTCTTTGTGGACATTTTGCTCACAAAAAAATCCACCATAGATTACAGTATTAAGGTTATTGATGAGATTTTAACTGATGGGTCATTCACACGACATTATAGCTTACATCTCCATCAGCGTGAAAAAGTACCCTTGCCATTGCCACATACAGTAGTGCTTAAAAGTGCAAATGTATTCCTATGTGGACTATGTTTCTTATATTACCCAATGGTATGTGATCGCTTGCAAGACTCAAAAATGTAGTCTACCATATTTTTGAGTCCAACAGGGAAATCATCTGCCGCCAGGTAATAGAGCAAAAGTAGACACTTAGGAATACGTTTGTTCTCTTGCGTGCTATGGGGCCGCAGCAGTTATGTCGCACTATGCACTGGGATTCCTTTTTCCACAGTACTCCATCATTATCCCTCTTTTCAACCAAATCTGTAACATGTCAATTTATGTTGTTGATTGTCATCAAACTTCTTGAGTACTTGCTCTATTGACTTCAATTGCAAAGGCAACCTCTGCATTAAACCCCACAAGGAGCCCTATTGCTGCACTTTTTTTGTGCATTACCAGTGGGTTTGCAGCAAAATCTGCAATTGTAGATTTCAAATTCATGATTTTTTTTTTTATTTCTTCATAGAAAATCTGCAGGAAAATGAGCAGCAACAAATTCACGTCAAATCCCTACCAAAAATCCACATGATTAAGTGCAGATTTACGGCGGCCAATTTCCCAGCAGATTTGTGGAGACTTTCTGCAAATAAATTCAAACCCGTCCCGTGTGCATTTACCCATAAAGTGCATCTTCTGATATTCAAAAATATCATAGTTGGAATTAATGTATCCTCTGGTTTTACATTTGTTTTTGTCTGGGCTTTCAGCCTCAGGAAACAGGTGTATTTCTGTTGATACAACAATGATATATATATAGGAAAGGGAATGTATAAACATAATGTACAGAAGCCATACACGGGCCCCCCCGGGGTGTTTTACTAACAATAACAAAACCCATCAGACATTTCATGTAGGGACACCAGGTGTTTGTGGTCAAACGCGTCTTTATGTTCAGGAAGCTGCTTCTTGTAAGATACACAACAAAGCCAGAAATTACTTTCCTGCTAATGCAATACCTGGGAACGTTGTACGGTTACGAAAGAACTCCCACATCACGTAATGTAATGCCAGTAAATTGTGATTTGGTTTTTTTTGACTCATGCTCATAATACTAAATCATAGATCCACTTTGAACACATAATAGTTGAGTGACTGATCATTACATTACTTATTATTAATGATCCTGAGTTACATCCTGTATTATCCTCCAGAGCTGCACTCACTATTCTGCTGGTGCAGTCACCGTACATACATTACTTATCCTGTACTGATCCTGTGTTATATCCTGTATTATACTCCAGAGCTGCACTCACTATTCTGCTGGTGCAGTCACTGTGTACATACATTACTTATCCTGTACTGATCCTGAGTTACATCCTGTATTATCCTCCAGAGCTGCACTCAATATTCTGCTGGTGCAGTCACTGTCAAAATTTCATTACTTATCCCGGGGTTACATCCTGTATTATACTCCAGAGCTGCACTCACTATTCTGTGTGCAGTCACTGTGTACATACATTACTTATCGTGTACTGATCCTGAGTTACATCCTGTTATACTCCAGAGCTGCACTCACTATTCTGCTGGTGCAGTCACTGTGTACATATATTACATTACTTATCCTTACTGATCCCGAGTTACATCCTGTATTATCCCCAGGCTTTCTCACTATTTGCAGCAGCCCCTGTTACATACATTTTCATTCTTTTCCCGTACGATCCTGAGTTTCATCCTGATTATCCTCCAGAGCTGTACTCATTATTCGCTGGTGCAGTCACTGTATGCATGCATTACTTATCCTGTACTGATCCTGATTACATTGTATTATCCTCCAAGCTGCCTCACTATTCTGCTGGTGGAGTCACTGTGTACATACTTTTCTTATCCGACTGATCCTGATTAATCCTGTATTTTACTCCAGAGCTGCACTCCAATTTCTGGTAGTCACTTGTACATACATACATTACTTATCCTGTACTGATCCTGAGTTACATCCGTATTAAACTCCAGAGCTGCACTCCTATTCTGCGGTGCAGTCATGTGTACATACATTACTTACCTTTTTTGTGATCCTGAGTTACATCCTGTAGTTACCCCAGAGCTGCACTCACTATTCTGCTGTGCGTCACGTGTACAACTTACTATCCCGTACTGATCCTGAGTGGGCCTTATTTAATTTCGAGCGAATTTTCAATTTTAAGACCAAGGGGTGAGATCCCCACATTTTTTTTTGGCTCAGGGCTGCAAATAAAAACCTTTTCTGAAGAACAATCAGATAAGCATCAAGAAGCGTCTCCCAATAGAGTTATTAAAGCTCAGCTAAATTGTTAGTCAATTAGCCTATAGAACGGTATTAGTACATTTAACACTAAACCCACACTGTCTCACAAAGTATTAAACCAGTGGTTAACCAGTAACAACTAGCATTGTGCTTTGGATTTAAATTGTGGTACAATTTGACACTTTAACAATCTTAGTCTTTTGTTTCCGGTCAGTCTAAACCCAATTTTTGTGGAATGTACCAACAAGTTATCCCTAACCTGAAATTGGGATTATGGCGGTAGTTCGATTTGAATTTTGATTTTAGGGTTGGATTACTCTTAGGTGCAATATTTTTGCAGGATTCATGGAAAAGTCATCCCTATCCCTAACTGTAATTCTACATTGGGGTTGGGTCTAGGGGTAGGTTTAGGGTTAGAGTTGAGTATAGGGTCAGGGTACAGTTAGAATTACAGTTTGGGTTATAGTTAAAAACTAGGTTAGGGTTGGAGTTTTAGCTAAAGTTGGGGTTGAAGTAAGGATTTAGGTTTAGTTTAGGGTTAGGATTATGGTTCTAATTATAGTTTGGTTTAGGTTTGGAATTAGGGTTAGGATTGGAGTTAGGGTTAGAGTCTGATATGGGGCCATGCTTCTTATGCCATTTGAAGGCATTTGGCTACAGTAGATGCTTTCCACAGGCCAGAAAATACAAGAAACATTTTCCACATAAACTTTAAAAGGAAACGTATCCAGGACCTCCCAAATTCCGAATATTTTGACAAATTTGGTTGAACTGTTCTCCAACAGACGTATTCGAGCACCACTATCAACCAGCTTCCCAAGAGTCATGGCCAACTTGCCTTTGCATTACTAGGAAGATTTTTCTCTCAAGAATCTGGCAAAGCTGGGCGAGAACTCAGTATATTGATATAATCACATATATGCCTAGTTCTCCATAAAACAACACTGTGCCTGAATTATGTGTGTAAAAACCTAACCTTGTGTAAATCACTTTAGAACTTATTTTTTTTATTTAAAGGGGTTGTCTTACTACACTTTGCTATATGTGTCCATTAACAGTGTCCTACCTATTCCTAGATATCCCCTCTTGTATGGGCTGCATCAGCTCCTCAGGTTGCTATAGCTACAGACCTCCTCACTGCAGGCCAGTAGTATCCAGTTGTAAGGGTTTGGTGGATTCGCTGGACCACCGCAAACGATGATAGTTAAGCCCACCAAGGGAGCAGAGTCTAAGTAGCCCCCGGTATTCTGCAGAGCCCGCCGCAAAGCGGGATGGACTTGCTGCGGCGTGAGGCTACCAGGTCGCTACCCCTGACGTGACTTGCTTGCGATAGCGGCCAGGATAATGCTTGGTACAGAAACTTAATCCGGAGACGTAGTCGGGGACAGGCAGGAGGTCAGGGCAGGCGGCAGAGGTTCGTGGTCAGCGACAGGCAGACGGTCAGGGCAGGCGTCAAACAGGCAAGGTCAGGAAATGGAGTGGAACGGACTGGTACACGGATAATCAGACAGGACTTCCAAACACTTCTCAAGACAAGGTACGCACACCAAAAATCTGGCAGAGAGTGCTGGGGGCATATTCCTTATATAGGACCAGCGGCCAGCAAAAAGAGCTAATTACCAGGCCACTGGCCCTTTAAAATCCAGACCAGCCGTCGCGGCCGGGAAGGGAGGATCAGCGTGCACAGGAGCGTGGACGGGTAAGTGAGCCGGCGCCAGGGACCGGGTAGCAGGGGGATGGTCGCAGGCAGGGGGCGGCCGCGGGGGGCGACGGCACCCGCGCCAGCCCCCATGACACCAGTAAAACCAGTAAACCAGTAAACCCTGAATTCAAAAATGAAACTGAGTAAACAGGAGGTAAAATGAATCAATGTAGTGAGACAACCCCTTTAAAGGCTTTGGATTCGGCTCAAAGTCTAATTTAATCTGAATCGATGTGCTTGGATTCGGATCAACTCGAATCAATTTTCATTGCTTTTTGTCAAAGATAAAATTGACGGTAACCTTAACCCTTACCCAAATCTGGGGGCTGAAGTTAGGATTTTTTTTACCGGTTTTGAATGGAGCTACTGCTCTTCCATCTGACGTCACTTCCGGGTCAAAGTCACATTAGGGTTGCGTATGTGACAGTTCAGAAGTGACAGCACCGCAGGACCAAAAGTGCCAAGAAATGCATACTGTATGTACTCGAGTATAAGCCCACTTTTCCAGCACATTTTTTATGCTGAAAAAGCCCGCCTTGCCTTATACTCGAGTTCTATGTATCCAAAATACAACTCACCTCAGACAAAATTGCTGAAGTGCACTTCCAGGATCTGTGATGATGTCACACAGAGGAGGGGAGTCATGTGACTGTTGTGTGCTTCCAGGAGCTGTGATGATGTCACACAGAGGGCTTGAGTCATGTGATGCTGCTCAGTGAATGCAGGATTTTGCTGTACTGGTTGTGATCACTGCTGGATGAGCCGAAGCAGAGCTGTGTATGTGTGTGTTACATGTGGCTGCAGCAGAGCTGTGTGTAAAGTGCGTGTAGCAGAGCCCTATGTGTGTAATGAGCACATAGCTAAGCTGTGTGTGTGTAATGTGGCTACTTACTGGGGACAATCATTTCATACATGGTGGCACCAAGTCCTCTAGTTGCTGCTCTTTGCTATGACTGTCTGTCCTGGTTAAAGGGGTTGTCTCGCTACAAGGATTGCTTTTTATGTTAAAGATCTTGCAAAAACAAGTCACTTTGCAATATGTGTCCAGTATCAGTGTCCTACCGATTCCTAAATATCCCCTCTTGTTTGGGCTGCACCAGCTCCTCAGGTCACTAGAGCTACAGACCTGTTCAATCTCTCATGATAGGCTGCCAGCACTGGTTGCTATAGCTACAGACCTGGCTTCTTCTGCAGCCTAGTAGAAGCCAGTAAATACGCCCCTGAATTCAAAATGAAACCAAGAAAACAGAACTGAGGTAAGATGAATCAGTGTAGTGAGACAACCCCTTTAATGAAGGGTCATCACTTACTTACTTGCTGCATTTCCTACCTTAGGCTTATACTTGAGTCAATAAGATTTCCCAGTTTTTTGTGTTTTTTTGCACCTCGGCTTATATTCGGGTCGGCTTATACTTAGGTATGTACAGTAAGTTAAATCATTCAACATAAAAAAACAGCTTAGGGCCACAATCAAAGTCAGGATTAGGGCTTGGTTCAGAGTCAGAGTAAAAAAAAATGTGCGATGTCCCAAATCGGAATTTCTTATGGAAGTTTGATCGTACTGGTGTTGACAGATTTGATCCACAATAATCATTTTTTTGCAGATCTTATTTTTTAAGTTTTTATTTGTTTTTAATTCTGATTTGTGATCTCAATTCTGCTATAATGTGTATGAATATATCCAATGCATTGTAATATATGTATAGTAATATATAAGCAGAACCATTAGCTTTCAGTCTGTGTCATGCAGGCACAGTAGCGTTTTTTTTTTTGTCTATGCTCGCCATAGTGTGGCTACTGCCGCCCTCCGTGTCACGCACTCTTGCCGTATGTCTCTAAATGGTTAAAGGGAATGTGTCATCAAAAAATTACTTATTGTTCAACTCATTTTTATGTTAAACACATTTTTTTTTATGAATGTTTGTTTGGTTTTTTTTACAATTTTTAATTTTCCATATCACTTTCAATATTTTGTAATAATTCGCAAGTTCTGCAGTTTTCACTTTAGCCACTAGGCCTAATAACAGTCTGACACTCCCTGTTCTGTAGAGAGAGATTTTCAGTGTCTGCTCATTATCAGCACAAGCTGACCACCAGTCACAATAGGAGATAGTCACAGTTCACCCTCTCCCCCTCCCTGCACACTGACTTCTTCCCAGGTCACAGAGCATGACTAGAAAACTCTCCTATAGAAGTCAGTGGGACAGAGTCAGTCTTACGTCTCCTATGTGCATGAAGCTGCTGTAAAGCATCTCTCTGACTGCTGTTAAAGCAGTGCAGCCAAGAATGTTGTCCCCACAAATATACTGTATATAGACGACTGAATTGAGAATTCTACAATCAGAAAATAAAAACGGCTACGAAGAAAATCATATGGATCAATAAGTAAAAATAAAAAATTGGCGCCAGATTCCCTTTAAATGACTTCCCCGGCATTCACCTGTTTAACTAACAGAGGTACAACCTGAGCCAGGCTCTCGGTGACTGGAGATATGTCTGCCGCCACTTTCCCCATCTAATCGTATAATTACAACTCTTGATAACATCTGACAGGAGCTTAAGAAAGTAAACACTGAGGACTTGTAGCCATAATTACCTCTTCACCCTACACAGGAGATAAGAGCGGCCACGCGCCTCGGCCATTGAGTCAACTATCACTTTACCTTGTAAGGTGCGCCCAACAATTAGCTATTTGTACTAAAGCAGCAATTTTCTGGAGAGTATGACAGAGTGACAGGTAATACGGCTAATTACCTCCAAGTACCTGTAATCCCAGCAAATCTACCTTGTGATGAAAGCAAACAAAGGCCCCGCAGGTACAAATAGCACGAGGCTGTTCCAGGCCATTAGGCATCGCTGACAGTCTTCCCATGGGTTAGCGCACGCGGTGTCATAATATACACAAGTAGCAGAGCTAAGTTTGTTATCTGGAGCAACTCTATGATGATATTATTATTATTTATTATTATTATTATTATTATTATTATTATTATTATTATTATTATTATTATTATTATTATTATTATTTATATAATCCTATCATTTGCATAGTCACAGTTACAGGTGGTATACAAGACTATATATTTTACCTGGAATTATCCATAGGGCTGAGAGTAACACAATTGCTTTATGACATTATGTTAACTTGAAACATAAAAAAAAAAAAATTACAAATTTAGCTCTGCTACACTGCAATAAACAGATAGGGCCTTATGCATGAAAACTGACAAGCATTAAAATGTCTTTGTTCCCATTTGCAACCAATCAAAATCGCTTTGATTTATCCAGACACTATATGACATAAAACTGGGTTGATTGGTGCTGTAGCTTCAGTTTCTATGGGTCTGATTGGTCGCTCTGGCTTGATTTTTTGCTACGAGCTATGATTGGTTGCATGAGCTGTATTGGTTGCTATACTAATTTAGCTTGCTCACTGGCAATAAACGATAGGGCTTATGCATAAACTGCAAGCATTAGACTGTCTTTGTTGCATGCAACAATCAAAGCTCAGCTTTTGGATTATATCAGGCCTCTATGGTCATGAAAGTGGAGCTCTGATTGGTTGCTGTGAGCTTCAGTTGCTATGGGCTCTGATTGGTCACTCTGGGCTCTGATTGGTTGCTACGAGCTCTGATTGGTTGCTATGAGCTATGATTGGTTGCTATGGGCTCTGATTGGTCTCTCTGGGCTCTGATTGGTTGCTATGAGCTCTGATTGGTTACTATGGGCTCTGATTGGTCGCTCTGGGCTCTGATTGGTTGCTCTGAGCTCTGATTGGTTGTTATGAGTTCTGGTTGGTTGCTATGGGCAACAAAGAAAGTCTTATTGCTGGACAGTTTTCACACATAAGGCCCATAGTGTAATTCCCTTGCTCCGGCACCCTGCTCTCAGCTGTGGGTGCTGCTGCTTCTGATTTCTCCTCTGCTACTCCATGCAGCAAGCAACACCCCTCCATGCACCCAATTGCTTTGTCCTTTTGCCCCTGTAGAGCTGGTTCTTAAAGGTGTCATCTCACTACAGGGATTGCTGCTTTTTATGTTAAAGGTATTGCAAAAATAAGTCACTTTGCTATATGTGTCCATTAACAGTGTCCTATCGATTACTAGATATCCTGATAGGTTGCCAACACTGGTCGCTATAGCTACAGACCTGGTCGATCTCTCCTGATAGGTTGCCAGCACTGGTCGCTATAGCTACAGACCTGGTCGATCTCTCCTGATAGGCTGCCAGTGCTGGTCGCTATAGCTACATACCTGGTGTCTTCAGCAGCTCATCACTGCAGCCAATAGAAGCCAGTAATCCTGGTGTCTTCAGCAGCTCATCACTGCAGCCAATAGAAGCCAGTAAATCCAGTAAACACACTCTGAATTAAAAAATGAAACCGAGAAAACAGGAGGTAATATAAATCGATGTAGTGAGACAACCCCTTTAAAATTACAAAGGCTGGTGCTTGCCGCTACCTTCATCCGCAACCAATATTTGCTCACTACTGTTGTTGTGCTTTGGATTCCAGTCTAAATCTAATTCTACCTAAATCTGAGTAATTAAATTTGGGCCAGCCAGAACTGATTTTTGGGGTAAATCACCAAAATGTTGACTGTAGCAGAAACCTACATTGGGGTCAGGGTTATGGTTGGGTTTTGCGTTAGCATTTAAGGGTTAAAGCACTCCCGGTCTGGTAGTCTTCAATCTTCTTCACTTTCACATTACATTCAGGAAACCCTACATTGTGTGAACTCAAAAATATTTAAAAAAAAAAAGAAAAAAGCTGAACATGAAGAAAACTAGTAGAGCACAATCTAGCTCTGCTGGACGGCAGATAGTGACACGCTTCTGCTCTTCGAAAGTGCTGCTGGACCCTTAGGCTATGTTCACACGGCAATTATTGGGACGTGTCTCGCCCCGTATTTCGCGCCGTACTGCGCTCAATATGGGCCGAAATACGTCCAGCAATTATTGCAGTGTGAACATAGCCTTATAAGGCAGTGAAAACATCCCCTCTAACCCCAATTTTGGGTTATGGTTACACTCATGGTTAGGATTAATGTTAGGGTCAGGGTGACAAAAATTTGGCTTCTCAATGTCCAGAATCTAGATTTTTTCACTAGTCTTGTTAAACTGAACATGGGCAGGTTGGAGTAACATTAGTCCCTATGACCTATTCAATGGGAAACTTCTGATTCCGTCATTATAGACTCCCAATAGTGAGCAGCAATGCTTTCTTCAATTAAAGACTTCCTGTTTCTTGCTAAGTGACCCAGGACAATAGAATTCTACCTGCTCTGACTTATGTAGTGGGGTCCATCTCATTTTGGTATGGGGCCCTATAACTTCTAGTTATCCCCCAGCTTATGGCATAGGCACAGGAGCCTGCATAAAGATTATGGGCCACATATATGAACCTGTTTAGGTCTAAAACTCACTTTTTTTCCCATAGGTTTTAGACCTAAACAGTTTCATACATGTGGCCCTATATGTGTGAGAGGTGGTACAATATTGAGGATAATAACCATAATACGGAGTTCAGGGGCTCTGATCACTGGATCACCTGGGACGTCTTACATAGTTGTTGAAGGTTGTGGGTACAATGATTGCTTGAAGCTATAGACTATGGAAACGTAATAGTAATGATATAAACCTGTCTTCTGCACCTGACAGTATTACATTACAAGGTGCATTCACCGGGGCTGACTAGGTTACCGTATGTTACCTGCAGCTTGGCCTCCCGCCTGCATTGTTTGGTTCCAAGCCTCTGAACCTTTTGGAAGACTCGGCTGGAACAATTACAAGACTGAGATAAGACAGATGCTTTTTTCTCCCTCATTTCACTCTGCTAATGGTTAACTTACTGGAAAATGACAATTTCTTTACACTGTAACTTGGAGGAATCTCAGCCAAAGTCACCAGATCCTGACTCCAGTCCTGTGCAGCGTTCATAACATGAAATACTGCTGGCTCACATAGGAAATCACTGCAGATATCAACGTGAAATGGATCGGTGACAAGAACGTAATCCTATAGGCAATAATATGGCTAGAGCTGTGCTGACTGGGGCTCTCGCTAAGTTTGCCAGTCCCTTTTTACGGACCACACCCTCGCTTTCTTAGGTCATTCCCCCTTTTACAGGCTCCTCCTCGCACCCACAAGTCACTTAAAAAAATAATGGGTGACATGTATGAACAGGGCAGCGCCAGTTTTCTGATGTACTTTGAGCAGAAAAACTGTCTTAGCCCTGTCCAACAGATGTATGAATAGTTGTACACCAAAACTGTCTACACCAGGTACAACACTTTTGAATGCACCAAGAATGCGCCACAGTTTGGTGCAAACCTGCCATACAAATCCATACCATGGCTGAGACAAATGTTTGGTGCATAACACTCTTTCATACATACTGTCGGATTCTACACTCAGTCATCACAGAAAGAAAAAGCTCCCTTTAAAGGGGTTGTCTCACTACATTGATTTGTTCTGTTTTCTTGGTTTCATTTTGAATTCAGGGGCGTGTTTATTAGCTTCCACTAGGCTGCAATAGAAGCCAGGTCTGTAGCTATAGCAACCAATGCTGGCAGCCTATCAGGAGAGATCCAACAGGTCTGTAGGTATAGCAACCAGTGCTGGCAGCCTATCAGGAGAGATAGAACAGTCTGTAGCTATAGCGACATGAGGAGCTGATGCAGCCCATACAAGAGGGGATATCTAGGAATAGGTAGGCCCCTTTTAATGGACACATATTGCAAAGTGACTTGTTTTTGGAGGATATTTAACATAAAAAGCAATCATCATAGTGAGACAACCCCTTTAAAACCTAACTTTTAATGAATATATTAAAAATACAGTACTATAACCCCTAATGGGTGCCAAACGGAACAAATATCAAGGGACCAAATGAGACTAATGTCCAGGTACAGACAGAGGAACAATACAATAATTAGTAATGACACAAGGGACTGAAGATCCTGATTTTGTCCAAAGAAGTCCATTCTAAATGATAAACATGATGTAAATAAGACATTCTACAACAAGTCCCTACAATAAACACCTACTAAGGCAGATTAATCACCCCGAAAGGGACGGCCCTACCTAGCAGTGGCTTACCCTGCAATGAATCCTAACCTTCCTGTTTGCCCTGGATAATATGAAGTCTATATACTTATAAATAGATATAGCTGACGTTGCTCATGATAAAAGTTTTACAGCAACCAAAAGAATCTCCTCTAGGTGGGTCTGCACTAGAGGTTCCTCAGGGGACAAAAAAGATCCAAAAGGACTAGATACAGATGGGCTGCACTTCCACACAAGATGTGTGTGGTGGATAGATGTGTCCCAAATGATGATAAGTTCGGCACAGAGGTACAAATACTTACTCCTTAAATAGCAAATTGTAGTCCCTCCTCCCCTTTGAATATATCTACCTGATTGGTATATAGCTAATCAGAATAATAAACCAGGCAAGCTACCTGAAAATGTCAATGCCGATAGTGCTCACTGATATCTCGGCGTTCGGAAGTTCCTACTGCGCAGGCGCCAGGACTCCGAGCATGCGCATTGTGAACAAGGATTCTACACTCCTCTATATCGATGTAGAGCTGGCGTGTCGGTGCCACATTTCATGTTTGTATGTTCTATTAAATCTAAACTTTTTTACTTTTCTGTCAATGGAGCTGTGTGAGGGATTTTTATTCCTGGGATAAGTTTACCTTTTCATTGATATTATGATTATTTTTGATCATTTTTTTCCGTTTGTTTGTGACACTGGATGAAAGAAAGGCAATTCTGGCCTGTTTTTATTTTTTTTCTACTTTTAGTGGCGTCTTCACTGCACGGATTAAAAAACATAATACATTTATTGAACACGGCAATATCTATTATCTATACCTTTTTAGAAGTGATTTGTATTTCTTAATTAGGGATGCTCTGTTTGTGATTTTACATTTTTTTAAAACATTTTTTACTTATTTGCTTTTCTTTTTTAGTCCCAATTTGGAACTAGATTATGCGATCACTTGATTTTTTTTATAATACATAGCAACAGATTACTGTATTACTATGTATTATTGTGTATGTGACAGAAGCCTATTAGATTCTGTCTGTGGCAAAGCCTATTAGGCTCCTGTACGTGGCAGACCTGAGGGCCATTATTTGGCCTTCCATTGTCATAGCAACAGTGGGCACCCTACGATCATGTTAACCACCTACACGCCATGAATGCTACTGACTACGGAGTCTAGGGGGTTAAATGGCTGGGATCAGAGCGAACTGTGTTCTCAGCTGCTACAGTACGTAAGGTAGAGTACAGCCGAGACCAGAGGCGTAACTTGAAGCTTCTGGGCCCTACTGCAAATAGTGAAATGGGGCGCCTCAGTTACCATGTGCCATTGACAATGCTGTGGCCCCCTCAGACTGCAGGGCCTGGTAGTGACTGCTACCTCTGCGCCCCCTATAGCTACGCCCTAGACTATAAGCAGGGACTGCTGACTGTCGAGAAGAACTGTGGTTGTGGAGACCCCTGAAATTCAGCCAGTTGGGCTGTGGAAAATTGGAACCATATGAATCTCAATAGTAAAAGTGAGGAGCAGTCAAGGGGAAGACTGAGGTAAGAAGGCTTCTTATACAGTTCCGCCCTGGAGCCGTAAGCAAAAGGAGACATGACTTTGGGAGGGGTGAACCTATAGCTCCTATATTGTCTTTAATTTCTGTCTGCATAGCTGTATGGATTTAACCAAAGGTGCTTCTGCTTTAGGAGGAAAGAATCAGTATATACATCATGTTTTTAATGTAAGGAGCACTGAGCAATGGATGGCACGTCTTTGAGAGAAGGCCTTATAGCACCTGCATAATCCTGTAGCTCTTGTCTGTATAGTTGTATACATATAAGCAAGGGTGGTTGTGTTGTGAGAGGTAAAAATAGGTGAAAGTACAGGATTTACTGTAGGAGGGTGGAGTTTAGGAATAGATGTAACTTCCTGTCTTCTCTCTCTTCCTCTTTCACTCACCAGAAGAACTGGAGGAAACATTTCCCATCCACTCACCCTCACTTTAATGACTACTCTAAAGCCTGTGTTGTGCTGTTATCTGTATAATGATTCCTGTATCTGCTTATATTGCTTCTATCTCTATATCTGGAATCAGAAACCATTGTATCATGACATTGATGAGTTACATGTTGGCATTATCCTTCTAAGCCCAAGGGAAGGGCAATCCTTCAGTCATGGTTTCTTAGAGGTTTCCTCCCCAGGGGGCTTTCCTCTCCTGAGAGCTGTAGTATGACTCCTGGTGAGTCTGGGATTTGCTAATTGGTCAAAAAATAAAATAAATTCATAATGTTAAGTGTTTTTTGTTTCATGGCATAAACTGTCTAAGTTTTTATGTTGTAGTTTAGGAGTCAGGGGGAAGTTGCAGGCCAAGTTATGGTGGACTAATTTTAACTAAAAGAGTATGTTAAACCTCATGGTGTGAAGAGGCTGAGCTGTGGAAGTGATCAGTCTTAAAAAATGATGTAATGGTAATATCCTCCAGGGGTGGGCATGGTGGTTAAGCAGGAGTGAGGATCTTCAGTAGGGTCATTGGTGCCCATAAAGTGTACTGGCTCTGCTAGAATGGCAACCAGAGCGTGCCGCTGCTGTCTGTCCGGGTGCTGTATGTCCAACAGCTGGGAATCTCATACAATGGCCGAGCACTTCACCTGGCTCCTTCTGTTATCTTTGTACTCCTGTGGTTTTAATAAAGCTGTGACTAATTTGCACCAAAGAATAACGTGTTTGTGCATTTATTCTAGAGTGTAAGCTCTGGTAGTTTTGGTTGTATTAGGTGGAGTGAAGGTTCATCCCGTATCCAAAAAGGCAAGAAGTGGGACATCTGTGACAGCAGGACAGGTGTTACATCAGTGTAATCCATCTTGGTACCACTGGTATCGTGCAGGACTGCAGATCATTGCACTAAGAAGAATAAGGCCATGTTCACACGGCTTATTTGGATGTGGTTTTGGACAAGGTTTTCGGAGCGTTTCCGAGGTTTTGGATCAGGATTTCGACAAGGTTTTCACCCATACAAATTAATAGCCAGGACAAAAACTGCGGCCAAAACCACGCCCAAAACGTGCCAAAATTGCACTAAAAACCGCACCTAAAACACACTTCAAGAATTGACATGAAACTTCTTATTCAGTGCTTCCAAAGAAGCATGTAAAAACCTTGTCGTGTGTGAACTACAACAAGGTTTTACATAGGAATCGATGAAATGAACAGTGGGCGTTTTGGAAGCGTTTTGGACGAGGTTTTGGGCGAGGAAACGCTCCGAAAACCTCATCTAAAACCTCGTCCAAATAGGCTGTGTGAACATGGCCTAAAACATCACACATTCTTTACCTCTATTTCTTGGTCAAATGCAGCATGGTCCAAACAATATATAAAATCAGACCCATATATATCTACAGGTTGCACCCCATTCCCTGCTATGGGTGCCATATGATTACAGCATGGAGGTTGTACAGAGCCATAGTACTTCTGCAGAGGTGTAACATACTGCTTCTGTGCCCCAGTGCAAAATCTATAGCAGGGCCCCTACCTACCCATATACCACTTATAATACCGGTGTTTTCCTATGTTGTAGAAGGCCCTTTGGGCCCCCTCAGACTCCAGGGCCCGGTAGCGACTGGTACCTCAGCATCCCTTATAGCTACGCCCCTTTACTTTTGTGCATGAGGTCTTACACAGCAGTGAACGAAGGGGCCTTCCTCCCAGGGGACCGGTACAGTGGAAGCAAGAGAGCGCAGATTCACTACAGGAGCTGCTATTCGAGCAGTTTCCTTATATTACAATAGTGCACCTTCATCTTGAGAAGAAAGGGATGCAAGGCAAACAAATACACTTGATAAAGAGTTGCAGAAGTGGATGACATAAACCAGTGCTACAATGATTCCTTCCGAGCGCTTTGTCTGATTTCCCTGCATACACATTTTTATTATTGAGAAACCTATTACGGAGCGCAGTGCATTATAAGATGTCTCTGGAGCTTGTGGACGGCGCTTACCATAGGGTGTGACTGGGAAGAGGAAGGCTCTGTAGATCGAGTTTTGCTCCACACTTGAGAGGATAAAGGCTTATAATGTGAGATGCCAGGAGGACTACACAGGACCGAGGGAGGAACGTCTTCTAACACATTTTCCTGTTAAAACCACTCTGCTTGACTGCTCCATTGGTTCCCCTGCTGTTTTGGCTCTTGAGTGTAAACTGAAATGCAGCTAGGGGATAAACTGCTCGAAATCAGCAGTTATTGTAACAGAAAGGAAAAGCTCAGGCAGTAAACAGAAAAACAATGGAAATGGCTTGTGGTTTCTGTTAGGACCTACTGTGACTGATCTTCCAATTACTTCAAGGGCCAATGTGGAACCTAGAAGTTTGCAAAGTTTGACTATAACAACTCAGTCATCTGCCACACTGGGCTGGGCCAAAATGGGGCAAGTACAAGCCGGACATAGGCTCATGAACCGGACATAGGCTCATGAATCAGACATAGACTCATAAACCGGACATAGGCTCATAAGCCGGACATAGGTTCATAAACCGGACATAGGCTCATAAGCCGGACATAGGCTTATAAATCGGACATAGGCTCATAAACCGGACATGGACATAGGCTCATAAGCCGGACATAGGCTCATAAGCCGGACATAGGCTCAAAAACTTGACATAGGCTGGTAAACCGGACATAGGCTCACAAACCAGGCATAGGCTCACAAACCAGACATAGGCTCACAAACCAGACATAGGCTCACAAACCGGACATAGGCTCACAAACCAGACATAGGCTCATAAGCCGGACATAGGCTCATACACTGGACATACAGTAGGCTCATAAGCCGGACATAGGCTCATAAACCGGACATAGGCTCATAAACTGGACATAGGCTCACAAACCAGGCATAGGCTCACAAACCGGACATAGGCTCACAAACCAGACATAGGCTCATAAGCCGGACATAGGCTCATAAGCCGGACATAGGCTCAAAAACTTGACATAGGCTCATAAGCCGGACATAGGCTCATAAACTTGACATAGGCTCATAAACTGGACATAGGCTCACAAACCGGACATAAGCTGATTAACCGGACATAGGCTCACAAACTGGACATAGGCTCATAAGCCGGACATAGGTTCATAAACCGGACATAGGCTCATAAAATGGACATAGGCTCATAAGCCGGACATAGGCTTATAAATCGGACATAGGCTTATGAGCCGGACATAGGCTCATAAACCGGACATAGGCTCATGAGCCGGACATAGGCTCATACACTGAACATACAGTAGGCTCATAAGCCGGACATAGACTCATAAACCGGACATAGGCTCATAAACCGGACTTAGGCTCATAAGCCGGACATAGGCTCATAAACCGGACATAGGCTCATAAACCAGACATAGGCTCATAAACCGGACTTAGGCTCATAAGCTGGACATAGGCTCGTAAGTCGGACATAGGCTCATAAACTGGACATAGACTTATAAACCGGATATATGTTCCCTGGTAACAATTAATCAGCTATGATCATAAGGGCACATTTACACAGAGCAGATCTGCTGCAGATTTTGGTGCAGATTTTTTGCAGATATAGGCTCACGAACCGGACATAGGCTCACAAACCGGACATAAGGAGGGGAACATCTCTCCTTATGGAGGCACCAGTTTAAGGTGTGTGTGTTTTTGTTTTGCCTTTTAGCCCACTACTCAGCATCTGCATATCACAAGGCATATGGGGAAAGGAGCTGGAAAGCCACTGCGCCTTTTATGGGGTTGTAACAAATCCTCAATTTACTTCTGATTCACTGAATCTTTGAGAAGCAAAAAGGGAATAATTGTTCAAGCCAATATTGCTCATCTACATACGCGTTTGGGGGTTTTTGCCCTCATCAGTGTAGAGCAGAGCGATATTGGCTTGATGGTGGGAGGCAATGAGTGGGTATGAGGGGGGGAAACATCTCTCCTTATGGAGAGCACCAGTTAAGGTGTTAGTGTTTTGTTTTGCTTTTAGCCACTACTCAGCATCTGCATATCACAAGGCATTATGGGAAAGGAGCTGGAAAGCTCACTGCGCCCTCTATAGGTTGAAACCCAAATCCTCAATTTACTTCTGATTCACTGAATCTTTGAGAAGAAAAAAAGGAATAATTGTCAACCCAATATTGCTCATCTACCATACGCGTTTTGGGGTTTTGCCCTCTCATCTGTGTAGAGCAGAGCGATATTGGCTTGTCTGGTGGGAGGCAATGAGTGGGTATGTAACAAATCCTCAATTTACTTCTGATTCACTGAATCTTTGAGAAGCAAAAAGGAATAATAACAAATCCTCAATTTACTTGTTCCCCTCCTCATACCCCAACTCATTGCCTCCCACCAGTCAACCAATATCGTCTGCTCTACACTGATGGGGGGAAAAACCCCGAAACGCGTATGTAGGGGAGCAATATTGGCTTGACAATTATTCCTTTTTGCTTCTAAAAGATTCAGTGAATCAGAAGTAAATTGAGGATTTGTTAAACCTTTAGAGGGTGCAGTGGGCTTTCACGCCTTTCCATAATGCCTTGTGATATGCAGATGCGAGTAGTGGGCTAAAAGGCAAAACAAACACTACACACCTTAAAATGGTGCTCTCCATAAGGGGGATTTTCCCCCTCCTCATACCACTCATTGCCTCCCACCAGTCAAGCCAATATCGCTCTGGGTTACACTGATGAGGGGCAAAACCCGAAACGCGTATTTAGATGAGCAATATTGGCTTGACAATTATTCCTTTTTGCTTCTCAAAGATTCAGTGGGAAATCAGAAGTAAATTGGGATTTGTTACAACCTATAAGGGCGCATGTGGCTTTCAGCTCCTTTCCCATAATGCCTTGTGAAAAACCGGACATAGGCTCACGAACCGGACATAGGCTCACGAACCGGACATAGGCTCACAAACCGGACATAGCCTCATAAACCGGACATACGCTCATTAGCCGGACATAGGCTCATAAACCAGACCTAGACTCATAAGCCAGACATAAACCAGACATAGGTTCATAAGCCGGACATTTCGCATCGTATTTGCGCTCTAATACGAGCGAGATGCGCGCCGAAATTACAGTAATCCATAGTTCTTGTAGAGAACTATGGATTACACCTCCTCTCCCCGCTCGTAAAATACGATCATATTGTACGTCCGGGGAGATAAGTGACATTTCAATTACTCACGGTGAATACGCGCCGCGAGTAATGAATGTCAAAGGGGCCGGCGGGCAGCACATCGTGTGAACATACCCTAAGGAGTTAAAGGAACAGTCTAGGACCTTTAGGTTATGTTCAGATGGCGTATTGCAGCATGCACAGGTACATGCTGTACTTTCAATGCTCTCTGCCCTGTGAAATTTACTATTTCTCAGTGCGTAAGCGCCCAAAAGAGGTGACAGTTTTTTTTATGGGTGTACATTATGCACCAAGAAATACAATCATAAAATTACCGTTGGATGTCAATGATGTAACACAGCATTCAATGAGTGCTGTACTTGTTAACTGATTTTACCGTATTTGTAGGGCGTACATTAGCGCAATTACACACTGTGGTACACCCCGCAAATACACTGGCCGAACTTACCCTTAGGGACGGGCTGAAGCATGGGACCACCCTTTTCGGGGTGGGTGAACTCTTTAGGCAGCAATGCCTTGACGGTATTTATAGGGCGAAATCCGTTTTTAATTAAACAATATCAATAAAAGTTATGTTTTATTCCTTTGTATCCTGGTAACTTACCTTGTTTCTCTTTCTTTTTACCTGGGGACGCCTATACTAGTTTATTGGTTCAGTGGTTTTCCAATTCATAATGTAATACACTTGGTTCTGTGAATTTTCGATAATAGCCTTGTGGAAAAGGTCCCGCTATCAGCGCACAAACAAGCAAATGCTCATTCTCTGGCCGATCGCACCTTTTGCACTAGAATCATTGTTTGTTGGCAGCACAGCTCTGTATGTGAACAGGTGGTGTCCTGCCAAAAAAATAAGTGGACAAATGCAAAAACGATGCACGGTTATCAACAATGACAACTGGACATATGACGGCTCCTATAGGAAGGGCTGATCGACTTGCAGATTGGGATCTATTTGCTCATGAAAAAGGAGCCTACTAGAAACAAAGGATAGAACAACCATAGAGATCAAATGAATCTTCCAGGGTCGTATAAACTTCTGCACTTGACTCCACTGATGATCAAACATCTGGACTCTTACCGCAACCTAAGCAAGACCTGATTTATCTACTGTATCTACAGCTGCCAGGCATCTCCTATGACTATGAGGTAGACATCACCAGATGTTGCATACCCCTGACAGCCATGGACCACCGTTGCCAGCCCAGGCGTACCAGATGGACTTGTTTCCATGACATATTCCCCATTTTGAATTCCTCCAGGGTTGTCCTCCAGGGATTCATTTTTTAATGACAAGTTCATTGGAACATTAAATCATTAGATTAAGGTCATGCTCTTTCTAGTTCAATTTCAATAAGCTGGTCAATGATGGGTTGAAAATGCAGAGTATTTTGATATATTTTTGGAGATATCAATCAGGCATCGTAGCATTGATGGTACATTCAAATCTATCTATATAACTGACTATCTATCTGTTTATCCTATCTATCTATATATCTCTTTCTTTATCTATCCCATATCTATCTATCTATCTATCTATCTATCTATCTATCTATCTATCTATCTATCTGTCTGTCTGTCTGTCTGTCTGTCTGTCTATCTATCTATCTATCTATCTATCTACTATCTTTTTTTGTTATAGTGCTCACAAATGTATTATTTTAAACTGTGTAGTTTATACTGTAATGAGTCTATACAATTTATGGGTTTCTCTATTTGACATAAATTATTGATATCAATTATCTGTTCAGTGATATTCTAATTTTTTGAGATGCACTAGTATCTATCTATTTATCTATCTATTTATCTCTCATTTCTATCTATCTATTAATCTCATATCATCTATCTATCTATCTATCTATCTATCTATCTATCTATCTATCTATCTATCTATCTATCTATCTATCTAAAAATGTGATAAGATTTATTCCCCCATGTCCTTGCAATGTTTCAGTCCAACAATAGGACCTTTCTCAAGCAATGTGATAGAAGAGACATATTAAAAAGTTGCTTCAACATTTATGAAGTGAATAAAATATACAAATACATATTAATATAATTAAAAACATCACCTGTGTACAATATAATCTAAATACAAAGAAAGGAGGTTGCTCACCCTGGGCCTGCCACACATATTATTCATAGTCAGCGTTCATGCTAGAACACTGCGCTTGTCCGAGATAAAGAAAAGCCCGATAATCACTTCGCATGCGCTACAAACTTGCGCACGCGCAGTTTAGTGCCCTTACATAAAATGTCAGCACAATATTGAAAACCTAAACCGCGCATGCGCTAAAGGCTCACGCAAGCGCAATTAAGTGCCCTCATATAAAATGTCGGCACAATCTTAATTACACAAGCCACGCGTGCGCCCAATCAAGCATCTGCGCAGTAGGGCACGACATACAAATGTCAAAGTGCTGTATATATATATATATATATATATATATATATATATATATATATATATATATATATATAAACACAAATATAAATAAAGATTGTACTTATGTCACCAAACCTCCAAGAAAATAAAGGATGAATGGGTCAAGACGCCAATAAGGAGCACAAGAACCACATTCTCCCAAATATTAAAGGTGGTAGGTTAAGGAGATACACAACCCAATTAGAGCACTTATACCCCCATATCCATTGCTAAGGTATTTTTTCAAGTTGGAGATCCTTTGTCAGGACTGTTCTGCTGGCACCCATTTAGATACGTTTTTTGAGCGCTGCAACACATTTTTAAAAGTATCTATCTATCTAACATCTGTTCTACAATATAATAGATATTTGGTGCATCACATCTTTATATTATATATAGGCTTCTAAAAATATACAACACCCTTTCTGAAATATTGTTTCTACCTCTCTCTCTCCGGACCTTAAATGTAATGTCAGTCATCAATCGAAGCCCAAACAATTAGTTTTATGTCTGTGACACAAAATGCTACAACCTTGTCTCATTCTGAGGGCTTCAATTTCCCGTCCCCGGACTGTGCAATGCTTGGAAGAACTATTGATCTGATTTAGACAACTGGAGAGGGACTTTGTTCGTTTTGTTACTCCATTTCTGGTAACCTAATAACCCATGATCATCATACAGAGCCATATGTGATATCAGTGGTAAAAATTTCATTCAATTAATGGTAAATTTATCAAAATGTTTTTGATTTTTTATGGGGTCAACACTTCCTCTCATGCTGGTTATAGGTGTTTGTTACATTTACATACTAATGAGTCACCATAGTAACATAGTAAATCAAATTGGAAAAAGCCACAGGTCCATCAAGTCCAACCTATAATCCTACAGTTTCCTGAAAAGGCAATTGAAAATGCGTCCATATAAAGTATATATTCCTGACTCTAAGTATGGCAATCAGAATAGCCCCTGGATCAGCGTCCTATATCTAGAATCTACTAACTATAACGTTTGATATTATAATTTCCAAGAACAGCATCTCTCTCATGGAAGCAGGTTCTGTAATCTTATTGCTTTTACAGTTAAGAATCCCTTTCTATGATGATGGTGAAACCTCCTTTCCTCTAGGTCACATGCATTAAACTCCAGGTCCATGGGCTGAATCCAGTGCATTGTGTCACTTTCTGTGGCCTTGGGGAGCTTAGACATAGGGATCGGCAAGGTTCACTTTCACCTTAGGACGCACCCAGTTCTTGGCAGAGGTCACAGTGCCAGCACAGGTAGCAGGTTGCCATCTTATGTTTGGAGCTCCAGTGCACATCTCCACACAGTTCTGTTTAACAACTCACAGGCAGTGGCACAGTTGTGACAGCCTCCAAGGTAGGAATCTCTGTGATAAAGAGGTGGAAGGGGCTATAATACAACCTTAAAGGACATCTTGGCCTTTAACTGACCATGGGTCCAGGGCTTGGACAAGGCATTTTAGTGCCCAATTTTTGCTGTCAGTTTTACCTTGGCTTTCATTTTCTTTTTTTAACCATTTGTTTATTGAAAAATCTAGAAAAAACCTAATTATAAAAAAAAAATGAGATGGGTTCCCTTCTTTTATTATAACCAAACAAGGTAAAACCAACAGCTGCAGCTTGATACTGTCAGATTGGGAAGGTCCATGGCTATTGGATCCTTCCCATCCTAAAAATACCATTTCACAGTCGCCTCAGCAACCTGGCTTTTCTAAGTACCCCTGATGCTTTGGGTACTGAGGTTATAGTGACAAAGCGGTTAGTGTCAGTATTGGAATGACAAAAAAACACCACTGTCTGACAACAAGCTCCAGCAATACTAATGGAGAGGCATTTGACAATTGCCTCCATTACCAACACTGGAAAAAAATAATTATAAAAACCACAGAAACAACAGAAAGATAGACTATCCAGTGCCCAGCAAAGCTTGGTAACATCCCCCACAGCAAGCAACACTGGTTGTCTGTTGTAGAGAATGGTGTGCGCTGGACAGTGTCCCCTCCCTCCCCCCACTCTAAATTCCACTCTCCTCCACCTATTCCCTCTAAACCATCAACTGCACTCTAAACCCTCAAATCTATCTCACCCTTCCCCACTCTGAAAACCTCCTCTCCCACTCTGAACACATCCTGCCCCACTTTAACCCACCTCCACCACTCTGAATACCCCCTCTCCCACTCAAACCCACCTCCCCCAATCTAAAAATCAAATCCTCACCCATAGTGAACTCACCCTCCACCACTCTGAACACTCCCTCCACCACTCTAACCCCTCTCCCCCACTCTGAAATCCTCTCCCCACCTTAAACACCTCTTCCCCCACTCACTCCTCTGTTCACCCTGTCCAGTTATAATCCCCTTCCCTCCCCACTCCTACACCTGATTGGAAAATCATTTAACTGTTCTGGAGAGCAGCAGTCTCTTCAGAGCACTCAGTACTCTGCTGAGGAGAGGGGGCAAAGCTTCACGGCTCCTCTCTCTCTTCCCAGTATTGCACTGGGTTACTGCAGCTCTGACAGCATCCAGTACAGATGCCGTGAGAAGAATGCGGGAAGGTTGGAGGAGGCTGCAATCTAGCCTCTCCTTGTGCCCTTTTCTTCACCACAGCCACCAATGTGCTGCCACAAGTCCCCACCACCACCCTCGGCGCTGACACAAATAGCCCTCCTCCCCCAAGATAGTCAGGGATGACAGGAGGTAAACGGCTAGGATCGGAGTTATCTCTGGTCCCAAATGTCGGATGTAGCTAATAGCACCTGCCATGTATGGAGCGGGCTCAGCTCCTGACAGTGTATATAGCAAAGAATACAATAGACTAAAAGCACACTCACCCCTCACATCATTTATGGACAATCTAACATGTACTTGGCACAGGCAGGGGCGTAGCTATAAGGGGTGCAGAGGTAGCATTCGCTGCCGGGCCCTGCTGCCTCAAGGGGCCCAAAAACCCTTCTACCGTATAAGAAGACACCAGTATTGTAAATGGCTCATGGTAACTGGGGGGCTCCATTTCACTTTTTTGCTCTATGGCCCAAGAGCTTGAAGTTACGCCTCTGGGCACAGCCCTTTTTTTGTTGAAGGTTTATATGTCTGAACAAGCCCCAAGCATGTTGTGAACACAACCCTAAGGGCATGTCCCCACGGCAAGGGTTTGCAGCTGGTTTTTCAGACGCTTTGCGGTCTTGCAGACCGTCTGAAAAACCAGCCACAAACGAGCACAACGGGCTCCTATGGAAAACCCGTGCAGCAGTCCCCACTGCACGGTTTTTCCGCCCGCGGGCCGCCCGAGATACATTCAACATGCACAGTCTTCCATCTGGTTTTCGGACAGAATATGTGCAAGTGAATGTGAAGGGGGAGGGCTCATCGCGGAGAAAAGCCGCCCCCCCCCTCACGGCCGTGTGCACGGCACACAAACCAGACAAATACCGGTCGGATAAACCAACCGGTATTTGTCCATTGCCATGTAAACGGGCCCTAAACATCCTCCTCCAGACACAAATTGTGATATCAATTATAACCACTTCTAGACAATCCATCCTTGGACAAACATCATCCTAGCTCTGAATCCATCCTTGTCTCCGGAATCTTTAAAATCCTTCTAGAATGTTGACGTAACACTTTCTCAATATGTAAAGACACTCAAGACAAACAAAGAGGCCTTGAAGTCAAGAAAAAGAAAAAAAAAGTTTCTCATGGCATACTGTAGCTTCAGATTTTTTTTTTCTTTTTTAGTTTTTCTTTTTTTTTCTGAAAGTTCAGCAGCAGGAATGTACAGTCCTGTTAAAACATTGTAATTTAGTTGACCGCTCAGTCAATTTGGAGTCAGATATACTACTTACAACATGGGAGGAAAAACAACGACTTCCGCACTACTGGAAACATCAAACAGTACTTTTTGCACTATTCCCCCTGCGAGTCTCCTGGGAAATCCCTGACTCACAAGCTTTCCACTGGTAAAAACATAGATTCTTGAGCTTGAGAGAGAGAGAAAAAAAATAAAAACCTGCTTTATTTTGTGACGGCTCCAGCAAAACCCTCAACAAGCAGAATGAATTGAAAATTTCAAGCATGACTAAAAAATACATTCCCCACTAGTCACCAAGTTCTGCTCCCTATTTGTCTCTGACACCTTGGAGAGCAGTAAACATTAATAATGTATGGGTGGTAGGAATGCATTATCAACTAACCTTGCAAAGAATTCTGCTGGGACCTGGCAGAGCTGTGAAAATGGGAATCATATCTACCGAGCACCTTATTTATCGAGAGAGGTTTTTGGAGAGTGGTTAGGTGTGGCAGTAACCATGAATCACCGGGAAGAGAGGTTAAAAGTCTCACAATGAGGCCATAATTGAGTTCATTGATCATATTCGGGAACCATTCTTTGCCTCCGCTCTATCTTATCTTATCTTATATATACAAGATACGGTACCTGTGATATCAGATACACACCGAGGAAATTATAAGAACATCATTTTTTCATGTAGAAGACAATGCTGTTCTAATGTAAGTTTATAACAATAACACTGCGGACTGGATGTTCTTATGAGACAAATAACATCCTATACGAGACCATTTCACCACCTTACTGGAATAGCATAAAGGCTTGGGTTTTTAAGTGCACAAAATCTAATATTCTCTCACCAACAACATATTGCACTAAAAGTAAAAGTTCACCTATATACTATAACCTAAACTGGTGATGAGCCTCAAAGGTAGCAATCATTTTGGGGTCCTTCTATGGTCAGATTGTTTTTCTTTTGTTCCATACACAAATGAAATGGAATTGCCCCATGCACGGACCTTGTATGTGCCACATGGAATTCTTTTAGTCAATTAAGTCCCTTTAAAATGGGCCCTTCTTCCTCTATCATATAAACCCCCTTTTTCACAGAGCTCAGCTTTCCCTCTATATATAACCCATATATCACAGAGCTCAGCTCCTCTCCTCTATCATATAACCCTTATATCACAAGTCAGCTCCCCTCCCTCTTTTACATAACCCCATTATCACAGTTTTCTCCTCTATATATAACCCTAAAATCACAGAGCTCAGCTCCTTCCCTCTATCAAAAATCCATATACACAGAGCTCATTCCCTCCTCTACAATAACCCTATTATCACAGAGCTCAGCTTCTTCCCCTATCAATAACCTTTAAACACAGAGCTCACTTCTCTCCCTCATCATATAACCCTATATTCACAGAGCTCACTTCCCCTCCTCTATCATATAACCCATTCACAGAAACTCAGTTCTCTCCTCAAATATAACCCTATATACCCCAAAGCTCACTCCTCCCCTATCAATAACCCTATATCTCACAGAGCCCCCTCCTCTCCTCTTCATATAACCCATATATCACGAGTCAGCTTCTCTCCCCCTATCTATAACCCTATATATCAAGAAAACTAGCTCCTTCCCCTATAATAACCCTATTATCACAGAGCTCATTCCTCCCCTATCATATAACCCATAATCAAGAGCCACTTCCTCCCCCTATCATAAACCCCATATATCACAGAGCTCACCCTCTCCCTCTATCATATAATCCTATTTATATCACAGAGTCAGTTCCCCTCCCCTATCATATAACCCCATATATCACAGAGCTCAGCTTTTTCTCCTCTTCATTTAAAACCCTATAAACACAAGGGTCGCTTCTCTCCTCTATCATATAACCCTATATAACAAACTCAGCTCCTCTCCCAAACATATAACCCTAATACACAGAGCTAGCTTCTCCCCTTAAACATAAAACCCCTATTATCACAAAGCTCACTCCTCTCCTCTACATATAACCCTATTATCACAGAGCTCGTTCTCTATATAAAACCCCTTAAAATTTTCCCCAAAGCTCAGCTTCTCTATCAATAACCCTATAACACAGAGCTCAGCTCCTCTCTATCTTTAACCCTATATATACGGGGTCATTCTCTCCTCTTCATAAACCCTCTATATAATCACAGAGCTCGCTTTCTCTATCATATAACACTAGATACACAGAGCCAGCTTCTCTCCTCTATATTAACCCTAATATCACAGAGCTCGCCTCTTCTCTTCATAAAAAAACCCCAAATCACAAGCTCAGCCCCCTCTCCTATATCATATAACCCTTTATCACAGAGTAGCTCCTCTCCCTATCATATAACCCTTTTTTCACAGAGTCATTTAAAATTTCCCTTGTCACTTCTATTTCGTTGGGGGGCATAAATTTACATGATAGGTTCACCTCATTTAGTAGCTTCTTATGGTGCCTTCATTATGCACCGTGTTTTCCATTAGAAGGACGTTTGTACTGGAGAATTGCTTTTCAGTATGAGTAAAGTAGCGGGAGCGACACGGATGGCACTCCCTTCTGGTTCTTTTCAAGGGGGGAGAACGTGTGGGACTCTCTGTGATAAAGTGTCCCGGGGTTAAAATGATAAGACACGACAACATTTTAAACCGGAGAACTGTGGTTTTACTCCCCTTTGTTTCCTCCACAACGACCCCTTCAACACAATCCCCCCGTCCACAATTGAGTCCCCAGCCAATCCGGTGGGGCGCACACATCCAGCAGTTCCGAGGGGCTCTCTCTAGCCTACCTTCACCCCCCCCCCAACCCTGACTGTTTCCCGTGGGGTTTCCCCCAGTAGGGGGGGGGGCTACCTCGCACTTTGCTGCATCAGTGGCCTCCTTTACATATGCTCCCAGCTGGGGCGAAGCTCTGCCACAGCTCCTGCCCCGGGTTCTTTTTTTTTCGTCAAAACGGTAATAATTTTCAAGTTTTTATTCCCATGGGTTTCCCCATGCCTTCCAGTCAAATTGCCTCCTCTCATCTCCAGCCGGAATGGGTGAGAGTGATCCTTCCTGCCCACAAAAAACCTGTGGCAGGGTCCAACTGAATTCTCTTGGCAACCCCCCGATTTTCTACATTCTCTCTATTTAAAACTGAGTCCCCCCCCCTGGCACTAAAACCCCCCCCCTTCTGCTTCACAGATTTCAGCTCCCTATTGGTGAGGGTTTGACGCTGCTGTTACCAGGGGACGGGGGAAAAACCCTTAATGTTAACCTCTGGCTTACTGAATATAACTTTACTATACTGCAAAACCTAATCTCTACAATACAATCTACAATACTTTCCTTGATAGAGATATTACAGCTTTGACACCTTAAAAAAATAGAGCGGACATCCACCCAAAAGTTGGCGTTTCAGCCAGAACTGGGAAGAAGAGTAGTGATAGGTAGGCTCTTGCCTAGGGTGCCTACATATGCCCAACAGGACGGTGATGCAAGTATGGCGTTGGCTCAGGAGTTAGTCCCGCCCCCAAATGGGGCTTTTTTTAAAATTTTTTTTAAATTTTTTTCCTTTCCCCCCAACGGCCGTTGCCCCCATTGCCGCCATGCTTGTCTTTTGGGATGATTAGGAGGGGGTCATTTACGGCAGCTGCAGTGTTGATGTGAAAGCATCCTGTACTGGATGCTGTCAGATAATTGGTGTCAGCGCATTACTAGGGATGATGGAGGAGATGCAAAGCTTTGCTCGCTCTTCAGAATAGAGCACCAACTGCCCTGCATAGGACAGGCTGCCTCATGCTCTTCATTACAGATAAGTGTTCTTCCTAGGGGGATGGGTTAGAGTCGTGGGAGAAATGGGGGAAGTTAGAGTGGGGGAGGAGTGTAGAGGGCTGACAGGTAGGGGTAGGTTATATGGAGATGTAGGGGATGCATACCTGCTAACGGCTTATCACCCACAGCACACCCCCAGATTTTCTGGATGCCTGCTGTGGAGCATTTATACCAGTTTTCCTAGGCACTGGATAATCTATTCCACATTCCGGAAAGCTGGGTGACACCCCATCCCTCAAAGCAGGCTATGATAGGAAAGCAGATTGCTGTGAGGAATGGGGTGTCACCCAAATTTTCCCTGGGGTGGATACCCTACCACCCCTTACATTACTGTAGTGTTTTTTTTTTTTCTAAAAAAGTTTCCCTTTTTTAGATGTGAGGACCCTTTGGGGACTATGTAGGGACCAGCTTGGATTTTTTTCTTTGAAAAAGGTCAAAAGAGCGGGTCAAAAGGGGTTTTTTTAAACTGATTTCTTTTTCGGTTGTGTCTGTGTTTTTTAACATTTTTTTTTCCCCAGGTTAGTAAGGGGTGTTGACAACCCCTCTCTGTACTATCGTGGGACTTGGTCCCCAATGGGTTTTTTTTTTGCCATCCAAGGCTAACAGTAACTAAATCTCACTATTACCCCAGGAACCAGAGCACTAGGGGTGCTGGGAAGAGCCAGGATACCATCAGAAGAGGACCTTCTAATGTGACGGTCTCCTTCTGAGGTGGTCACGGGCTGGTAATTTTAAGGTGGGAAGGACCCAATATCCATGGACATTACCATCCTAATAGTGTCAGGCTGCATATGCTGGTTTGTAAAAAGGCCGGAACCTATGTAGTTATTTTTTAATTATTTTGTTTTTTCTTTAAGCAAATGATAAGAAAGTGAAATTAGCCTAGGTAAAACTGATACTATGAGGATGGAAAGATCCATAGATATGGGTCCCTTCCCACTCTAAAAATACCAACTGAAGCCACCTCAGAAGTAGATCATCATATTAGAGTGTCTGCTTCTGACGTTAATCTTGGTCTTCCCGGTACCTTTGGTGCGTTGGGTACTGGGGTAAAAGTGAGAGGGAGTTACTGTCAGACTTGGGTGACAAGAAACACCACTGGCTGACACCAAGCCCCAGTGCTAGTAATGGAGAGGCCAGCAGCCTTTCTTTCCTAGAGCACCAAGATGCCACGTCCCGACCCTGATTTCAGTCACATTCCCGGGAGAGCTTGGGGCATTCTTGTTTGCATGGCTAAAATCACCCAGATTACAGTTCTAAAAGGTTGACAAGTATATTCCTGTGGTAGAGAACCTCAAACCTACTCACAAAACATCTGTCAGCCAATTTATGCAGTCCCACAATACACTCTCAGATTTCCATTAAAGGGTATTTCCATTTAATTGATTAGCTTTAAACATGTAGGCATAGGTAAATAAGGATTATGGCTTTTCTGATTTGTCTTCCCTTCAGATTTAGTGGAGCTCTTATCTGCTGCTTGTGTATTCAAGCTTCCCTAGGTTACTGGTTCTTTCTACAGCCCTGGTGGGGATGATGACATCAATCCCTGCTGTATCTTATCAGCAGCACAGGAGCTTATTTATGTTTCTAACTTACAAAATGTAACCCTTTAGAGCTCTTTAGCCTTGCATCCTACTGTTTAGACCCTTCTACAATGTCTCTCTAATACGATCAGCTAGGAATAGCAAAGCTGATATGCCAGTCACTGTTGTAAAATCACATACAGCTTTGACGGGAAGTGTGAGCCTGAAGAAGGCTGTAAAAAGCAGACGCAGTATGGCAAGAACACGCCTTCAATTAATCTGCCTCCAGCCCTCATCTTTCAGAGTGCGCACAGAAATTTTTAGTGCAAAAGCTACACCATGTCACGCCCAATTCTTTTCCCCCTTTACATCAGATTTGCAGATGCCTTCCAGAAAAAAGGGGGGGTTTGAAAAATTGACATACAGGTCCCCCTTTTAAAAATACAAGGTTTTCTGCTTTTATGTTAAAGATTTACAAAAACAAGTCATTGCAATATGTGTCCTTGCATGTCCTACCTATTCCTAGATTTCCCCTCTTTTATGGGCTGCATCAGCCCTCAGGTCCTAAGCTACAGATGTTTGTCTTTCCTGAAGGTGCCGCACTGGTTTATAGCTACAATCTGGCTTCTACTGCAGCCTAGGAGAAACCAGTAAACCCACCCCTGAATTCAAAATGAAACCAAGAAAACAGGACGAATCAATGTAATGAGACAACCCCTTTAAGAATCTTACAAAAACAAGTCACTTTGCAATATGTGTCCATTAACAGTGTCCTACCTATTCCTAGATATCCCCTCTTGTATGGGCTGCATCAGCTCCTCAAGTCGCTATAGCTACAGACCTGTTTGATCTCTCCTGATAGGCTGCCAGCACTGGTTGCTATAGCTACAAACCTGGCTTCTACTGCAGCCTAGTAGAAGCCAGTAAACACGCCCCTGAATTCAAAATGAAGCCAAGAAAACAAGACTGAGGTAAGATGAATCAGTGTAGTGAAGCAACCCATTTAAGACGTTATGTTCTGCCTGGTGCCCATTCTTGTGCCAAGTCTGTCAGAACCAAAGTGGTGCCCTGAGTAGCGGCCCACTTCTATGATGTTCATAGCCCCCCAATGTTTCCCCAAGGATTTGGGGCCGGCCCCTTTTTTAAAGGGGGTTTTGCCAGGGAAGAAAAAAGAGTGGAAACCTTGCAAATGAAAAAAAAAAAATTTTCAGCTTTTCTTTATTATTAAAAATTCTGCACCGTTTTTGTTTTTGCTGCCCTTTAGGATCCATTGTTTACAGCTCGCCCTCGGGGGAATCGACCAGGCTGGGGGCTCCTCAGCCCCTTGGCCGACATGCTGGGACATAAATTTCCTCTCGGGCCCAGGTACTGAGTTTTTAAAAAGCCAGGTCCCTGGGGACTCTACTCCCGCCCTTTGAAATCCTTTTTTAATTTTGTCAAACAGTAAAATTTAAAAAAAAAAGAAACCTCAATGTGGTCTGTGTTTTATAAAGAGAAAAAAAAAAAACAGGGTTTTGGGTTTTCCTGCAGGGTTTAAACCTGGGAATAGTTTTTGGGGGATTTTTATCGACAAAAGTTGAAATGGGAAAGGTTTTTAGGGTTTAATGGGTTTTTTCCGGGAATAACGCGAAAATTTTAGTTAAAAATCTGTGCAAAATCTATTTAATACGAACCATTTTGGGGCGCTTCCTGCATTTTGGGGAAGGCCCCCAATCAGCTTACAAAATTAGAGCGGGGTGAGTTTGTGTGTGCGCGTCAGATTTGGGATGTGTTTGGTTGCGATTGGCTGGAAAAATCACATGCCCTTTGTTTTACAAGAACGCTTTCCCTGTTCGGCCCTCATGCCCCCCTCAGGTCTCATAGGGATAGGACCTGCGCTCTGCCTTTTGGAAAAACGCTCGGGCAAAAATTAGTCTATTTCTGCACAGGGAAACCTTATTTATTAGTTTTGTGATCCTTCCAATTTAGTTAAAAAAAAATTAGGGTTTTTAAACTTTTTTTATTTTATTTCCCTAGAAATTTTAAAAGCGATTTACCTGAAAATTTCACGGAAAGTGGAGGGGGGGGGGGGGCCCCCCTGGGGCAAACACAGAAAAGGGCTTTTTAAAAAAACCTGGATAAAGTTCACCAAATTAGGGGTAGACTTTGGCACTGAAAATATTTTTCTTTTTTAAACGGGTTTGCATTGAAAGTTTTCCTGGATATTGGGAGTGTAAAATTATTTTTGGGTTACCTTAATTTTTTTTAACGGCGGGTTCCTTTGTTGGGTCAAAACTCCAGTTTTTTTTCATTTTCATTTCAGATAGGTGTTCTTTTTCTTTTTTTTAAACCCATTCCCCTTTTTGATAAAATCCACCTTGCATTTAAATTAGAACCCGCAATTTGTAGTCACACAGGTTGATAGGTCCCAAAAAAATTCCTTGTATCTTCAAAATTAAATAACAGATACGTTTTTTTTTGCACTTTTGCCCAGTCCAATTTTTTCTTTGGGAGATACTTCACCTTATATTTTTTACAGCAATTTTATAGTCACCCCCGGGAAAAATTTAAAAGGGTCCCAAAAAAAAAATTTGGGGCTTTTATCCGAAAACTTTAACAAAAACGTGTTTTTTGCACTTTTGCCCATTCCAATTTTTTAAAATTTGAATCCACAATTTTGTTTTGTTTTTGGGGGGATTTAAAAAAAAAATTACTGTGATTTGCGGTCTGTTAATAATGGGAATTTCCAAAAAACTTTTCCAAAACCTTCTCAAATTTTTTATTTTTTAAATTATGGGCAAAATTTTCAGGTGGAAGCGTGAAAAGAGGGGGGTAGCACAGGGAGGTAGGGAAAGTAAAAGGGTTTGCTCCTTCCAGTGCTGGCGAAAAACAGCATCCCAAAGGGATAAACGGTTGCGGAACCGTTGGGCCTGTCATCGCTGGGTCGGGGGGCCCTAAAAATCTCATAATGAACAGGTCCCAAATTTTCTGTCCTTCAGGGGTTAAGCAACCGAACCCCGCAGTTTTAAATCCTCGTCCTCCCTTTCCCGGCCACAAATGCCCAACATCCCATCATCGTCATCCGCCCCCAAACATGAAGCAAAGGGCAGCCCAAATTTAAAAACGTGTACCCACCACAGTGGATAATCTAATTTTCTGCGGACCTCTTTGATGAAAAAAATGCGGTTGGGGTCAAAAGGCATGTTAAAAAAATCAGGGGATTTTAGTTGCTCTGCCGCCCAGTTACGGATCCCATCAGGGGAAAAGGTTTGGGAACCCGGGGCAATGGGAAAAAAACCCGGGGGGGTGGGCCAACCCCTTGCAGTCCCCCTTGTTGTACCCGCAGCTTCTGGATGCAGAAATCGGGAAAAGCCCAAAGTCACCTGTGTTGTAAAGATGATGATGACGACTTTCCCGGACCCCATCCTGGTCTTTTCCGCAGAATTTGTTTGCGGGGGCCTTTCATCAGTGGACGAGGGGAAGACGAGGGGGTATGCCCAATACGGGTCCCCGCCACAAAAAGCGAGAGGGGCGGTGCAGAAGCCCGCTGAAAATGTTTCCCCCACCCCAGGGTCAGGGGCAAACCCCGCTCCTACTTATCGCCATAAAAAAGGTTTCCGGGGAACCCCCTAAAGCCGGGGGCCTTTTTGGCAACCTTGATTCCCCCCGGGGATTATATGCCCCCTTTGCCGTAAACGCATAAGTAAGGAAAAAACCCTTAGGGGGTTTAAACCCCACCACCAACATGCCCCTAGTCCCAGCAGCAAAAGCATGAGTTGAAATGGAGGCAAAATTTGGAAAAAAAAAGGGCCCCAAACGACCCCCGGGCCCCCAAACCCCTTTTGTAACCCCCTCTGTCTCCGCCTCCTCCTCCCCCCAAACACCAAGTTTTCCTAGCTCCCCAATTTTCCTAGAGTATGATCAGGGCCCGCTCCGCTTCAGCCCCCACCGCCCCGGTCCCAAACCAGCAAAAAACCAGAGCCCCTTTCCTTTCCCCCCCTTTCTCCTCCCGCCATTTTTGACGACCCACGCCGTACAGGGGCCCAATTAGCAGCCATTTCTTCAAACCGGGTTTGGGAGCAAAAGAAACATTTTTAACCCCAAAAACCACCCCAAAGCCAAAACCCTGAATGTCCCCTTTCCCGGCCCTTTTGGCCTTGGAAATTTTGCCTTTCCGTCTGGTGGACACAATGGGTTCCCCCAAAAGTCATGGCCCTCGCCTCCCCCCAATAAAAGGCCCGAGCAGGCATTTTTTTCCCAAAAAAAAGCCGCCCCTTTTGCCTGGCCAGACACGTTTAAACAAAAATTTCAAGCGCTTTGTTGCCTGTCTGTGCCCCCGGGAAAAAAGCCCAATAACCCCACCAGGGAAATAGGAAACCCCCGGGCCCAAAGGGCCCGCTATATCTCTGTGACAGCTCCCCGGGGGAGTTTGGGGGGATTTTCTCGGGGGGTGCGGTGGCTTTTCAGGCTCGGGGGGAAACGCTTTTCAAAACTGGAGGGATGGTGCGGGGCCTTTTTCCCCCCAAAGTTTCCCCCGGTGGCAAAACTTTCCCAGGAAACCAACCCGGTTTTAAAATTTTAATCTGTTTTGGAGACCGTCCCCCAACAGGTCAGGGTTTGGGGAAACGTTTCTCCGCAACAAAAAAACCGAGCGCTGGTGGGTGCCCAAGAACCGTTGCCAGGCAAGGTGGGGGTGCAAAAGGGCAAAATCTGCGGGCCCCGCCCTTAAGATCGGTAGGCGGAGCACACCCTTGCCTGGCACATGTAAAATTTAAACCTCTTCGCCCAGAAATTTCTAAAGAGCTCCCCGGGGTTCTGGACTCCCCTTCTGAAGAAGGCTCGAGGTCTGAGTTCGCCCCCTTCCCCCGTTCGCACCCGGTTCGTCCAGCCGGGCTGCGTTCCCAGCGCCCCAGCTGGGCCTCCCCGTCAACCTTTTCTAAATTTTTTGCCCTTTGGCAAACCACGGAATTCCCCCCTCCACATCTCAGGGATTTTTGGCTGCAGCGAAAATGCCATTACGCAGTACGAAGTGACAAAAGGCCTGACAACAGGGGTTACGGCCCTTTCGGGGTTTTTTGAACCCCCGGGAGAGTGGAGGCAGGTGAAAGAGCCCCTGCACCATCCTTGCCAGTTTTGAAGACGCCCCCAAAAAGGGTCAGTGGGGACGTTTGCCCTTGCCAGCAAGACATTGTGGTGTTTCTTAGTTCTGGAACGATCTTTGGGGAACACTCTAAAACAACAGGTCCCCCCAAAACGACGGAGGGGGAGACGGGCACAGATGGGGACACGGGCCTTTCTCTCCGTCGAATCACAAGGCCCGACAGTTTTTAAAAATTTTTATGGTCTTCTTAACAGTGTTTGGGGATAAAGGGCTAGTGCAAGGGGGCCCCCTAAATCTCAGGGTGCATCTTTAAAAGGCAGCCCGGGGTGTTTTTGAAGCTTTTCCCGGGGGGAACGAGGAGGAGGGGGAAAGGGGTTTTTTTTTCCAGACACCAAATTTTAAACTGACGTCCCTCCCCTTTTTAAAGAGGGGGCGCAAATTTTTGAGGGGGGGGAAGATGGGGAAAGATATTTTGCTAGTGCCCCCCCCGCCCCCAGAGGCTTGGAAATAAAGGGGCCCCCACCCTTTTCACATGAGTGTTGGGGAAGCTCCATTTCCCCCAAATACCCCTCGAAATTAAGGCCATCAAAATGAACAACAGTTACTGGGGGCCCCCCCTCCTGGTCCCAGGTAAAAAACCCAAACTCAGCATTTTCCCTTTCCACCCCCCCAAATAGAGAGTAAAATGGGGAAAAGGGGGAGACCTTGCTGTTGATAAACTGGAGAAAATTGTTGCGTTTTGCTTCACGTTCCTAAAAATGTCACGGGGGGAAAAACATCAGCGACGTGCGCAGTAGAGTCCAAGTAGGCTTTGCGGCGCAGCAGGCAAGGTGGCAAAACCCTTAAGGGGTGACCTCGGGGAAATCTTTATTTACCCCCTACCCGAATCCCTTGGGGCACACATCCAAACACCGAAAACCAGTTTAAAGGGACCCCAAAAGTGAACGACTACCCTCCCGTCTAAAAACCAAATTTTTTTTGTATGTTTTTCCCGGGCCCCCAAATAGATTTCGGGGTTTCCAAAAATGGACGAAGGGCCCGGGTTCCCGGTCCCCACGCAATAGGGGTTTTTTGTCCTGCCCAGCAGCCAGCGTCATATCTGAGGGGGGGCCCCCTTCACCCACGGGTTTGGAGGAGTCTTTTCAGAAAAAACGCACCCGGGTTTTCCACAAAAAAATTTTGTGGATCGTTTACTTTATAAAGGGATAAATCGGGCATGGATTCTGATGATGTTTTGGCCCAATTGCCGAGGTCACCGATTATTTTCCCGGGTTCAAACTTCCCTTTCCCTCTTAAAACAAAATGGTCCTTTTGAAAAATTTAAATTTTTAAAAAATGATCATTTCTTCCTGAAAATTTTTTTTCCCTAAATTCCCAACAGTTAAATTTTGGATTGCTGGAGGAGACTGAAAAAGAAAGAAAGGTTTAAAGAACAACCGTATTCCATTTCTCACTTCATTTTTGTTTTTTTTCGCTTTTGTCTTGGATTTTGGGGGTTCTTTTTTGGGTTTTTCCTCAAAAATTTTTAATAGTGGCTGAGAAGCCCTTTTTTAAAAAATTTTTTGGGGTCATGTAGCTGGAAAATACAGCAATAATCTTTGGTCCTTTGGAACAAAAATGTGGCTTTTAAGTGGCTTTTTCTCCCTCACAATTTTTTTTATGGTGAGAAGTCATTTTTAAATTTTTTGGGCATGCGCTTTGAAATGCAGCTATACTACAGGTCCCCTTCTAAAAAAATGTTTTTTTCAATAACAATTTTTTCCCTTTACAATTGTCAAAAAGGGGTCATGGGTCATTTTTTTTGGGAAATTTTTTTTTGGGATTTTTCTGTGAAGTGGCACTATACTACAGGTTGGGTTTTAAAAAAAAAATGTTGTTTCTAACAGACATTTGTTTTTTCCAAAAAATTGTCAAGATTGCTCAAGGGTGATGGTGCTGTCCCGGGAAAAAGGAATAGGTAGGACACTGTTAATGGAAAATATTCAAAAGACTTGTTTTTTGGGGAAGATCTTTTAAAAATAGCTATCAATCCCTTTTTATTGGGGGACAACCCATTTAAACAAATTTAAAAAAGAGAAACAAAGACATGGGGGGATTCCAACCTATTTTAAAAAAAGTTTTTTTTCTAAATTAAAATACTAAAAAACTTGCCCTGTACAAAATACCCCGGGAAAAAAAATTTCCCCTGAATTGTACAAGGGGGTAAAGGGAAAAATTGACCCAATGTAGGGTTTTTCAGAGGACATGGGGTTTTGGAGCCGGGCAGGGGGGAAAAAAGGGCAGAGACAATTTCCCCAGCACTTTTAGTTTAAAAAGAGAAAAAAATGCCAAAAAAGGGACCAGGGGGTAACAGGGCGTTAACCAAAAGTAAATTTCCCAAATGAAGTCAAATTTGGGCCCACTATACGGAGGGGAAAAACCTTTCCCAGGAATTGGGCTGTGACAGAGGAAAAGGGTGGGGTTCTCACAAATTCCGCTTCCACACCTTTCTTCAGCAAAAAAGTTTTTGTTGCTGCGTCATCAGGGGGATTTTAACCTTTCGGGGTTTTAAAAGGGGTGACGGACGCCCCGCCTGGGCTCTTACCGCACCCACTGTAACCCGGCCCTGGGCATAAGCGGGCCAGGGCAGATATAGTCAAATTTTCCCGTGAAAAATAAAAAGGTGGGGGTTTAAAGGGCCCCCTTTTTCCCCACTTTTTAATCTGGGGTCATGAGGGAAAAGTGTCAGCACCCGGGAAAATGACACCGCCAAACTGTAAAACAAAACTCTATACCCACAGAGAATAAATGCTCAGCACAGGAGCCTGACACCCCAAACTGTTTTCACATAGCTCTATAACCCGAAATAGTGCTCAGCACAGGGAAAATTTACCCGCCAAACTGTTCAAAAGCTTATACTACAGAGGGGTAGTGCAACCCAGGAAAAATGACAGCCCAAAATGTACACATAGTCATACTACAGGAAAAGTGGGTCAAACACAGAAGCCTGACACCGCCCAAAAAATGTAAAACTAGCTCTATACTAAAGAGAAAATGCTCAGCCCCCCCCCCGGAGCCCCAACCCCCGCCAAACTGTACACATAGCTCTATAAATGCAGAGATTTTGTTTCTCAGCAAAAGGGGCCCCGACACCGCCCAAAAAAGTACACATAGCTCTAAACTACAGAGAATAAATGCTCAAAGGAACCTTACACCCCCAAAAATGTAAAAAACAAAAGCTCTAACTACAGAAATATTCTCAAACACAAAAGCCGGGCCCCCAAAAATGTAACCAACCCCCCTCATTCACGAAAAATATTGCCCCCCCCAGCACAGAAGCCCCAACCCCAAACTTAAAAAAATTGCTCTATACTACAGAGAATAGTGCTCCCCCCCCCAGGAACCCTTTACACCCCCAAAACCCAACCAACCCCCTATTCTACCCCGAGAAAAGTGCCCCGCACAGGAGCCCCCCACCCCCGCCCCCCCAAACCGTACCCAAAGCTCTATACTAAGAAATTTGGCCCAGCACAGGGAAACCCGACACCCCCCAAACTGAACCCAAAAATAGCTCTTACTGCAGAGAATAGTGCTCAGCCCCCGGAGCCGACACCGCCAAACTGTACACATACCCCTTTTTACTACAGAAATTTTGTGCTCAGCAGGTTTGGGGCTCAAAGCTGCTTCCAGGGCAGGGAAATTCAATGTCCATTCAATTTAAAAAGAAGATTCAAAACATACGCCTTTGGCTTTTTTTAAAATTTTTGGGTGATGCTTAAGGGGCAGGCTGTGGTACAAGGGCAGGATAGTTTAAAAGGTCTTTTGACTTTTTTTTTTTGTTACTTTTTTAACCTAAGTGTGTTTCCTAAAAATGTGAAAGTAACCCTTTGGGCTGTTTTGGGATGTTAATTTTTACTTCTCCCGCCCTGTTTGGGTGTAATAATGAAGGTGTTGTTTTCCCCTTTTCCCCTAGACTTTAAGGGGCATCGGCGATAAACTTTTATGACTATCGAAAATCGTCTAGAAAATCCGATATCGGGTTATCGAAACGATGGGGCAAAGAGTTAACATAAAATCCATCATCACTAAACCCAGGAACAAATTGTGCTTGAAGCAAAAAATTTACCTCTTTTGCTACTCAAAGGTCTATACAAAAACAGACCTTTTTTGAACTAGAAAAGTGGAAAGGGCCTTTGGGGGGGGGGGGGGAGGGGGGCATTTCCTGCGGGTTTTACAAAAATATGGGAAATCAAACAAATCAAACACCCCCCTTTTTGAGCACACAAGCTGAAAAGTGGAGCAAAAAGGTATGAAAAAGGGTTTGTTTCAAAACCCCCTTTTTTTAAAACATAATGCCTTGGGGCCCATTCTTGGGGGGCCATGTCCCGTTCAAAACCAAAGTGGTTTCCCCGAGCAGCGCCCCCCTTCTTTTGATGTTTTTTTGCCCCCCAATTGACCCCCCAAGGATTTCGGCCCGCCTGTTAAAAGTACCCCTTAAATTGGAGAATGGACTTCTTATATTCACAATTTTTTAGCATTCTGCAATCAGCTCTGCGCATGGTTTTTGTTATTTGTTTGAGGCGTCTTTTTTCATTGGGGGTTTCAGGAGTAAATCATCATTCAATCTCCAGAAAATAATACCCAAAAAAAATTCAGCTGAAGAAATTTGGGACGTGAAATTTTCCTTTTTTTTTCGAATTGATTATTTTGGGGTAAAATTTCTCTCTTTGTGTTATTTTTAAAATTTTAGGCACCTTGTATAAAATTTTGAAGTCCCTTTTTCCGGGGTTTTTTATAAGAAAATTTCATATTTAAATGTCTTCCTTTTTTTGCAAGTGGGGGAAGAGCAGACAGGTCTATAAAAAAATTTGGGAAAACATAAAAAAAATAGCTCCCGGGGTTTTATAAGAGGGCTTATCATCTTCTTTTATGGCGTATCAGCATTCAACAGACCTCTTTGCTTTTTTCTCAAAAGGTTTTTAATAAAATGGGTTGGGGATGAAAAATTTTTGGGTTTTCCGGGATAAAACCCTTTCCAAAAATTTTTAAAATGTAACAAAGCCCCGCCCCCGAGCAAAGTATTCTTTTTCTCTTTTTAAGCTGGGGGAAAAACACGGAATTGAATGGGAAACCCTTTTTAAACCCGCTATTAAAAATTTAATTTTGTTTTTTTAAAAACCCCCCATTTGGCACTTAAGTTACCGTTTTAAACAGGGGGAGGCAAACACATCAAAGGGGGGGCCGGGGGGGTCTGTATTTTAAAAAAAAAACAAATTTGGGAAAACAAGGTTTTAAAATTTTTCAAAAAGATGAAACTTGGTCTGAAATACAAACAGGATCATCAACTTATGTAAAAAGGGGCTAAACACTTCCTCAAATTTGTTTTTTGTAAACATTTCAGAACGTGCTTTTTTTGACAGAATGTAACTGGGAGAGATATTCGTAAATGTAAAAATCTGGGACAAGCCAAAGGGGCTCAGGTTTTAAATATAAGGGCAAATACCCAATTTAAAAACATGAAACAGGAGCGAGGAAAAACTGGCCCGAGAGTTACAATTCCCACAATGGAGAAGGGGGGGGACCCTTTATTTTTAAAAAAAATCAGATTATAGATTAGCCCAAATTTTTGTGGTTTTCCATACAGTAACAATCGAGTAGGTTATATAAAAAAAAAAACTTGTTAAAATCCCCCAAAATTTTCAAAACCTGTTTCCTCAACAATGGGCTTTTATTTAGGTTTTTATCTGGTGGGGGAAAAAATGCAGGGAGTTTTATTAAAATAAACCCAAAATTTTGACCAGGGGAAAAAGCTTTATAGATTTCCATTTGCCCGGGGGAGAGGAGAGCGGTCTAGTTGATGGCAATGTTTTGGCCAGTAGTGGCCTTCATCAGGTCCTATGTGGAAGAGAAGAGTGGCTCGGTCTAGTAGATACCAAAGTTTTAACCAGGAATGGCCGTCACCAGTTCCTATCTGGGGGAGAAGAGTGCAGAGGTCTGCTTCATAGTAACGTTTCAGCCAGAAAAGGCCTTTATCAGCTCTTATTAAGAGGAGGAGAGGGCAGCAATCAAGTAGATAGCAAAGTTTCTACCATAAATGGCCTTCGTCAGGTCTTATCTGATGGAGGAAAGTGTAGCTTTCTACTAGACAGCACTGTTTTGGCCAAGAATGGTCTTCATAAGGTCCTATTTGGTGGAGAAAAGTGCCGCGGTCCGGTAAACAGCAACATTTAAACCAGAAATGGCCTTCATTGGGTCCTATTTGGAGGATGAGAGTGCAGTGATCTAGTATATAGCGACTATACAGCTAGGAATGGTCTTCATCAGGTCCTGTCTGGCGAAGGAGAGTTCAACAGTAAATAGCGATGTTTCAGCCAGGAAAGGCTTTCATGAGGCCCTATGTGGGGGAGCAGAGTGCAATGTTTTAGCCAGAAATGGCCTCATGGGGTCTTATCTGGTGGAGGAGAGTAAAGCAGTCTATTAGATATCAATGTTTTTGGCCAAGAATTACCTTTATCAAGTCCTATCAACAGAACAATAGTGCTGCAGTTTTGGCCAGCAATGGCCTTTACCAGGTCTTATCTGGAAGAGGAGAGTACAGGGTCTAGTAGATAGTGACCACAGCTTTTGCCTCCACTTTCGAAGTTGCAGCACTCTTTGTACACTGAGTCACTATCTACAGATAAGACCTGATATAGGCCATTCCTAGCTGAATTATCCAGATAATTTTTTAATTTGTATGGAGAGTTACAACACTTCTTTAATCTGTTTATCTGCTCTGCTAGAGATTAAGGCCGACATATATGAACAGGGTTGCACCAGTTTTCTGGCGTGCTTTGTGTTGAAAAACCTATTGTAGCCCTGTTTGATAGATGTTTGAACAGTCATGCACCAAAACTTGATGCATTATGGGCGACATGTGTGAATGGGGCAGAGACAGTTTTCCTATGTACTTTGAGCCAAAAAACTGTGGTAGCCCTGTGCAACAGATGTATGAATAGTCTTATGCCAGAACTTGGTGCACTCTGCACTGGACACAACATTTTTGAATGCGCCAAAGTTTGGCGTGAAACTAACATACAAATCCATACCATGAGACAAAGTTTGGCACATAACACTCTTTCATTCATTCATTCAGTCGTGTTCTACACTCCTCTATATTGATTTAGAACGGGCTTGTGGGCGCCAATTTTCATACATGTAACTCTATGTGTCAAACACGGCACTTTTGAAGGTGCCAAAGTTATGCGCCAAAGATATGTTATTCAACAGACATGCTATGCTATGCAAGGCATATCACACGCCAGATTTATAAACCCAAATACGACAGGTTCATACATACAGTTGCATTCTACACTCCTCTTTATCAATTTAGAACTGGGGTGTTGGCACCAAGTTTCATATATGTTGCCCAAAATACCTATTGATCCCAGATTAGGTATCCCATGGATTTACTTTACTGGTTTAAAATTTAGATCAGTATTAAAGATTTAACACTGTCCACTAGAGCACACACAGTAGGCTTTATTACATGACAAAAAATTCAGATTAAGGGCTGTCCTGTAAAATATAGATGATTTAAAGGTCTCTCATGATATTTTACATTCTAGAAGAGCTTTAAAGCAAGCTTTCCAAAATTCTTCAATGTCCTACGATTGACTAGCCCTGGTTAGATTCGGTCATCAGTTCTGCACAGTTCTCCCACGTTTCCTTTTTCTGCTGGTATTCTAATACTGTGCTTGCTTTAAATGGGAGAGGCTGACAATCTTCCTGTATAAAGCTGAGAGACTTGCTCTGCTCTCTGCATTACTGTGCCTGCTTAGCTGTTCATAGACTGGAATAGATCTGCATTGAGGGCTCAATGTAGCGGCTGTGGTACTATGGTAGTAGATAGGGTACTGCAATATTAATGCACTTCACCTGCAACAAATACTGTAGGTATGCACAGGGCCGGGACAATGGGTAGGCAAAGATAGGCGACCGCCTATGGTGCTACTTCATCCCAGGCAGAAAAGGGGGTGCAAGGAGGCATGGAGTGAGCTGAATTTTCCATTTGAGAGGCACTTTGTGCCTTATTTGCCTAGGGTACCAGAATACATTGTCCCAGCCCTGGTTATGCAGCAAGTAAAAAGAACTGATTTAAAGCAGCCGGTCCCTTTAAGAGTCTAGGCAGAGGTTCTACCGTCTCGCTAAAGAAAAAGAAAGCGCGCACGGAGTTTAGCTCATTATACAGTTGTAATATATTTAATTTACTTTGCTTTGCTCACTGTTTGCATTGCAGCTGATGTTATACAACAGGCCGGCGTGATTTACTGCATTGCTATATTCCGTGCATAGCGTCTAATTCCTGCAAGCACTGAACCTTTCGTAATTAGCATATATTAGAAAAAATAAAACAGGTATTGTATGAAATGATTACCGCTGTTCACTCTCGCAGCGCCGCACCATTTACATATTTTATTAAAAACCATAATTTCTTACAAAAGGTAATATTGTATTTTATGAAAACAGCCTCGGTGATCCTGCACACAGCGCTCCGCCGACGACCGCGATAACAGGAAGCTGAAATAATGAGACAAGAGCCTCACTTTTTAATTGAGGAACAAATTATTTCATAGAGCCTCATTAGTTATTCCCATAGACTCTAATGACAAGGTGCTAACTTTTACACGTTAAACAGGTTAATTAATCAGGTAGTAATGGAGTCGGGTGATACCTGAGTGTTGGTGTACCGAATCTTCACAGATCTTAATAATGTGTTTAAATACCTGGAAAGTTCAGTTTTTCTTAGCGACGCATAAATAGAAGTCGCTATGTCACCTTTTGGGCACGAAGCTCGACTGATAATTATTTTAAGGGTATTGCTAATGATTGCTTTCACAGTGTTTGGCTGTAAGGAAGCTGATACTCTATGTCTATACCTATAAGGGGGTTGTGGATATAGGTAGGCAGGCGAGCTCATTTATTTGTGTAATACTGGCAGAATCTCATCCTTTCCTTGCAGTTAATTGTATTTCTTGATTGCACTAATTAACTACAGATTACATGGCTTATATTAGTACATAGCGTGGCATGGTGAGATAGTAGATGAAACCGATGATTCATAGCACCTTAACACATACTTGCCAAGTCTTCCAGAATATCTTGGATAATTCAAGGGAAAAAAAAAATTTCTAAGACTCCCGGACTGTGTGTGCAGGCAGTACAAAACTGCTAGTCTTATGCCCCATACCTGCATTGTGTTATGTATAGGACTCATCTCAGCACTTTCTATCTGAGTTCATGGGTTGTTATCAAATGAATGGAGGAAAGCTGCAATACCAGACATGACCAAAGGTGGAGCTGTTTCAAAGAAAATAAAAGGATACACATTAACCCTAGTCTAACCCCATCTTTTGATGTATTTTATTCATTTGTTATATTCTACAATGTTTTACATCGATTGTCATTATTCACATTGTCCTTGGTCCCATTGGGGTGTACGGTTAAATTTGCAGATTAACCTATCAATATTCAAATCTGGAAGGGAAAGGAATGGACCGCATATCCTCACACTATATGTTGACTTAATGCTTCTCAGCAAAACTTTACAAAAATGAACAGGAGGTTCTTAGTATACTTTTTCATCAAACAGTATAAGCCCACTTGCCACTTCACGGCGACCTCTATAAAGTGGGTCCCTACACTACATGGGGTCAGCATGGCATGGCGGCCACCGCCGCAACAAAAACCACACAGATGAGGGGCACAGCCCAGTGGCCCGACAGCCCCACTGCTGCCAGACCTAGCCCCTTGGCTCTGGGCTGCACAACCATACCAGCACAGCATCACAGCAGCAATGGCCGCTGCCCCCATTTAGTGTAGGGACCCACTTTAAAGAGGTCACCGTGAAGTGGCAAGTGGGCTTATATGTTTTGATCAAAAAGTATACTAAGAACCTCCTGTTCATTTTTGTAAAGTTTTGCTAAGAAGCATTAGATAAACGTATAGTGTGAGGATATGCGGTCCATACCTCTCCCTTCCATGTTTGAATAACCTATCAATATGTTTTGGAGAAACCAGGATACTTAGAGAAAATCAACACAAACACGGGGAGAACATACAGATGTTGTCCTTGGTGGGATTGGAACCTAGGACCCAGTGCTGCAAGGTAACAGTGCAAACCACCGAATCACCGTGCTGCAAACGACCCAGTTGGGTTGTCGATGGCAGGGTTCTCAAATTGGAGGACTGGTGCGCACTAGTAATTTGTTTAAAATTTTTTATTTAAGTAGGGCTTCTATTTTTTTAGGAGAAGAAAATAATCTGTGACTATCACCGTGCGATAAAACTTTTGGACTTTTTCCTTAAAAAGGTTGTCCTATCAGGGCTCATGAACATCATAAATGAAGCCATCCCTATGAGCCAAAACTCATTGAAAAGGGGACTTGACACTTCACAAAATTCCTTCTGAGGCTAGCTTGTAGAATGGGGAGAGGGCCACGCCTGCCCCCATTTAGAGCCAAGCACACTATTAACAGAAATGAATGGGGAGAACTGTGCAAGTGTGGCCGTCTCCCTGTTCTCCGAGGCCAGAAGAGATTTTGTGAAGTGGCCAAACCTCTTTCAGAATGGCTCAAATTCTGATGGACTTAAATAGAGATGGGCGAATCGATTCTAACGAAGTGGAATTCGTTTAGAATTTCAGGAAAACTTCAGTTCTGAACGAAGTCAAAGTTTGGGGTACGTCGAGTGAACGAAGTGTGCTTTTGATTGATGAAATGGCTGCGAGCACATGGTGCTACATGGGGCAAAGCACTCTGGGAGGAAGAAGGGCATAGCCTGCATGACATGTGCAGAGATGAAGCCAATCAGAGACCGGCGGGATTCTGTGACGTCACCGCACTATATAAGTCCGGGCGCGACGCTGGGAGCTCATACTCCTCTCACTGTACTGATCAAGGAAGGTGCTGCCGTGGGCTTTTATGTTTACTGAAGAACTGATTTTTATACAGCGATTTTTGGGGGGTGTCTCAGCTTGTCTCAGAGACTGTTCTCTTAATGTTCTATTTCTGATTTTGTGGTGTATTGGATCTGAAGTCCAGTGTGTGTCCACTGCAGCTGCATATACATGTTAATGCTATCTGCTCACAGCACATTGAATATCCAAGGGGCATCTAAGCCAGTTCCTGTTGTATTCATTTAAAGAAATAGCGTTTTTATAATACAAATACCACTTCATTTTTGGCTGCTCAATTCTTTTGCACAATTTACATCCAAGGCTTAATTAAGCGTTGTTCTGCTGCTGTTGTGACTCCAAGAAACTGTCTTTTTCACCGCCAAAAAATACAATTTTCCTGTAGCATAATTCACAAACGAAGGTTAATTACAATTTTTTCTCTTGTTTTGTAGCGAAGAAAACACGCAATTGTAACACGCTACAAATCAAGTAGTTTCATTCTGCTCAATTCTTGTGCGCAATTTAAATTGAGTGGTTAATTAAGCGTTGTTCTGCTGTTGTACTTAGTAAAAGAAACTTTGTTTTTCACCGCCACAAAAGAAATTATTTAGCATAATTCATATCCGAAGGTTAATTAAGCCTGTTTGTGCTTTTATATTCAGTAAAATACACAGAGTTTTTAAACGGCACATACAAGTCAATTTTTCATGCCCATTTGTGGAGCGCAATTTATATCCAAGGGTTACCCAAGCTTCTTAGTGGGTTCATTTGGCGTCAAATACAGGGTGTGTATTTATCATATACAGATATCTTCATCAAACAGTGTCAGAGAGGTGGCAGGCTCTTCACCTGCGAGTGGCAGAGGCACAAACATTCCTGTAGCAGGTCGCAGCACAGCAAGGGGACGTCGCAGCAGGGGTCACTCGGTGAGGCCACAACTGCCGCTGTCATCTAGCGGCCGTGTACTGACTAGCAACCCAATGGTTCTTGATTGGTTGACTAGGTCATCCACTTCCTCCCAGATGACATCTGACAACCCCAGCCAAGAGTCATGGGAACGTCAGACACAACCCTTAGTTGGCATGGCCCGGGAGCGGGTCAGCGGCCCTCACCTGTCCTCAGCCCGCCTCTGTCCCATCCGGGTTTCCCTCAGCCAGAATCACTTTGTGGTCTGTGCTCAGCGCCACTATATAGCGAGGATGAACAATTTTGAGGAGGGCAGTCAGCAGCTATTTTGGCAGCGAAGAAATGGAGCCAATAATCCCCTGCTTCTTGCAGTAGGCGGCAAAGTATAGATGTTGACAGTGGCATGGGAGGTCATTTTTGAGGGGTCAGCCTCTGCATACCAAAACCTTTGATGGGGACAGCATGTACATGAAACACAAATAGATGATGATGTAGCCGACCGCACTTGGAGCCGGGTGAGGCAAGGGCTTCATTATCGTCAGGAGAAGAGGTGTCACTTGCGCTCAGGCACAGCGCAGCCAGCAGTGGGTTCGTGTGGGCCGTGAGTCAGCAGATAGCAGCAGTGTGAGGCGGGGAACCAAGCGGCCAGGGAGTAAAAAACCTGCTTCGCAGGTCCAAGAAAGAAAGCGCACAGGGGCCAGCGAGGCACGGCGGCAGTAGTCACTCAGGGGCGGAGCGTTGCCGGTAAAATCCGATACTCGGCGGTGGCAGTTCTTTGCTAAGACACCCGAGGAGCCAATATGGGTATATGTAAGAATCTGTAAGCAAAATTTGAAGCGTGGCCAGGGAGCAAACGTTGGCACCATGGCCCTGCGTCAACACATGCAGCTCACCATCCGTGGCCTGGAGAAACGTGGCTCAGATGTGGTGGTCCATCCTCCCCGCCGCAGCAAAAGCAGCAGCAGCAGCGCCCATTTGTACGCATTCCCCATTGCAGCCAGTCAAGGCTCCCCCACCCTCAAAAAGGAGCTGTTTCTTTTTGACACATCTCCCGGTCCAGATGCTCCTGCTCCTCGCTACTCATGGCCCAGCAGTTGTTCAGCGAGGTGATTGCAAAGAGATAACAGTATGCGCCAACCATCCTAAGGTGCAGCAGCTGACCGGCTCCTGTCCAAGTTGTTGGTACTGCGTCCCTCCCTTTCCAAATGGGTGGACTCTGCACCATTCAAGAACAAATGGCTTGTGCCGAGCCGAGATGGAAGTTCCAAGACTAATTTTTTCCAAAAAGCAGTCCCAAAGCACTTCAAAATATTTAGAACAGAAGGGGCCAGTCCTTAAGCTTATCGTTTGTTCCAAGGTGCACGGAAAGCGCGGATGTTTTGGAGCTGTAACTACGGTCAGGGCCAGTACATGTCCTTTACGGCCCACTGGGTGAATGTGCTACCGGCCCAGGCACACCAAACCACTTGGACAGGGGGACCCCTTTCTCCTCCACGTTGTCAAACTGCTGCTCCTGCGCCAATGTCCGCCTCCCCCCTCCACCACCACCACCATCTCAGCCTCCACAAGTACTGCTCCATCATACCACATGTGTAGGGCACAGCAGTGTCACGCAGTTCAAAACAACCTGCTTGCCTCGGCGAACGAAGTCACATAGGGGGGAACTGCTCCGCGTCATGCAGCAAGAAATCGATGTGTGGCTTTCTCCGCGCCAACTGCAAATCGGAACCATGGTTGACGGACAATGGTGAACATGGTGCTGCACCGAGGAGGTTTGGTCCATTCGCCCTGCATGGCGCACGTTGTTCAATCTGGTTGTGAAAAGGTTCCTGAAAGTCTTCCACCGATCTTCAGAACATTCTGAAAATGGCCAGGAAACTGTGCATCACTTTATCCAATTCGTTCAAAGCCGGGAACACCCTCCTCAAGTTGCAGCGCAGAAGGGTCCTCCCCAACACACTCTGATATGCGATGTTTCCACCCTTGGAATTCCAGCCTGCACATGTTGGACCGACTGTATGAACAAGAAAGGCCATTAACTTTTTTGATGATCCAGGCAACAGAAGTACTCCCCTGTGTAACTTTGGGATGTCACCAGTGGCAGTTCATGCGTGACACCTGCCGTTTGTTGAGGCCATTCGAGGAGGCGACGTTATTTGTCAGTCGCCAGACTACGGAAGAATAACGTCATTCCACTGCTTCATGTCCTGGAACAGATGCTGAAAAATTTTGTCTGCGGGGGACTGGAGACGTCGACTACATCTCGTGGCCACATGAGTCCGTGGGGACTGAAATGGAGGGGGGAAGGAGGAAAGGGCATTTGAGCAGAAGCATTGTCTGGTAAATGAGTGGATTTTCTACCCAGGTGACAAGAGAGGAGGGAGCAGGACAGCTGGAGGGGGTGGGTGGAGATGAGGAAGACGAGGGGGAGATGACCCCCAAGCACTGTGGGATTTTACAGTGGAAATGGAGGCAGGAGCCCCTCGGAGTCACTGTGCAGATGGCCCCGCAGCATGCTGATTTCCTGGCTAGTGACAGCCGAATATTTAGCATCCGGGAGAGGGGTGACTTCTGGCTCTCCACCCTATTGGACCCTCGCTACCGTCCAAAATGGGAGCCTTTTTCCAGCTATTGAAAGGGAGGACAAACTCAAATACTATAGGGAAATCCTCCGAATCAGTTGGCCGCTGCCTATGTGCGGCATCGTCCCTCCTCCCGACAGTTCGACCGGGGGGTTCCTCAGCGCTCACGTACTACTGACGCGGCTGCTGGGGGAAGGTGGGGGGGTAGGGCAGTACCACTCCATCAGCAGTAACCTAAGTCCCGGAGTCACTGATGACAGCTTTCCCTTTACCCGCCTAGTGAGGAGGGTAAATCCCCCAGCAGCAGGACCTGGAGCAGTCCCTGAACCAACAGTGGGGGCCTACTTGGACAGCACTCTGCCACCCCAGTTAGAAGATCTGCTGGACTACTGGCAGCCAAACTGGATGTGTGGCCCCAACTTGCCGAGTTTGCAGTGAGAAGCTGTCCTGCCCGCCCAGTAGTGTGGCATCAGACGGGGGTTTCAGTGCGGGCGGGGCCATCGTTAGCCCAAGGAGAACCCGCTTGTCCATGGGAAATGTGGAACGACTGACCTTTGTCAGATGAATCAGGCGTGGATCGGGCCCGATTTCCACAAACCAATGCCTTAGGCGTCGACTACATCACCATGACGCCTCACCCAAACTGTGAGAAATGAGTCTGGGTTCAAACTACCTGCCTCAGCCACTATTCTGATGCCGCCAAACCCCCCTATGCCCACATCCTGCTGACATTTCCCATCTGCCACCAACCATCTTTACCAGGCTGGTATTGCCATCCCACCTCAACACTGTCATTGTGCCACTGCGACCTCATGCTGCTGCTGTGGCTGCCCGTGACCCCCCCACACTTGCTTGTCCCACTCTGTGGGCCTACCCTGTTTTTTGCCACCTCCAATTCATTATCCACTGCTGACCCAGCTGCTGCGCCGTGACCTACACACTGTGTCATGTCCCACTCTGTGGCCTACTCCTGTTTTTTGCCACCCCAGAATGTGATTGTGCCACTGTCTGACCTCATGCTGCCCTGTGGGCTGCCGTGACCTACACACGTGTCATTGTTCCACTCTGTGGCCTACTCCTGTTTGTGCCACCTCCAAATGTCATTGTGCCACTGCCTGACCTCATGCTGCTGTCGTGACCTACACACCTGTCCCTTGTGCCACTGCCTGACCTCATGCGCTGCTGCCGTGACCTACAACTGTGTCCCTTGTCCACTGTCTGACTATGCTGCTGCTGTGGCTGAGCCGTGACCTACACACTCTGTCATTGTGCCACTGTCTGACCTCATGCTGCTGCTAAAGGCTGATGCCGTGACCTAGATACTGTGTCATTGTTCCACTCTGTGCCTACTCCTGTTTTTTGCCACCTCCAAAATGTCATTGTGCCACTGCCTGACCTCATGCTGCTTGGCTGCCGCCGTCACCTCCACACTCTGTCACTGATGTTGCCACCTGAGCCCTCAGCTTGTTTCTTCCAGCTTTCGCTGGCATGACTTTATCAGGCTAACATTCCCCCTTCAGTTTTTTGATCAGTTTTTGCCCTCTTAAGTGCCCGGGGGATTTTTTTGGGAAGCAATTCTAAGAGCGGCGGCAGTCGTGTGTGTGTCATACTAAAACACAACATTGTATGAAGACCAAACCAAGCTCCCTCTGCATATTTAAGCATTGCACAATGTTCTACAGCACCCTGCAGGCTCTGTGCAGCCTGGAAATAGCTGTTTTTTCACGTGATTCGTGCCGAAGTAATTCGGAACTAAGTTATTTTTTGCCGAGAAATTTGGCGAAGTGAACGAAACGAATTTCGGGAAATTCGCCCATCTCTAGACTTAAATCATCCATATTTTACAGCCATTAATCTAAGGGAGGTCATGTAATACCACCGTTTTTACCTAACTGGTTGGCTGTGGCTTCTGTTGGTAAAATCAAAAGTTTGCTGGAAGCTAGATGTGTAGTGAAGAGCAGGGTCAGACTGACCCACCAAAGGATCCTCCAGTGGACCCAAACTCTGACGCAACAATGTCCCCCTAATATGTCAAGGGCTAGAAGGGCAGGCAGAAGACAACCCTTTTGGAGCTGACTTTAGAACCGATAACAGAATATCTGATCAAAAACTAATTGTGCAATGATAACTAAATGGACTGACAAAAAGCGCTACAAAGTAGAGAGGAACATGATCTGTATAGGGTAGGCCCTTGGAATAACATCCTCTGGTGGGTCTAATACGGCTAATAAGACTACTCCTATAGGGATCATGGGATCTTTAGTGGGTTTGATCATTTTCCCATTCCAGTCTCCCATGTGATGACCCTACATAAAAAAGAATCCCTGTATGTCTTAATTTTGAACTTTTTAATCTTTTAATAACCGGTCACTATCTTTTGATGGCGGGTGATGCGTGTTCTCTGTCGGCAGCGACGCCAAAATACATCATTGCCTTCAGACAGGGTTTGTGGCTCCCAGGGCTTCATTCCTAGAGCAGTCTTTGTTAACAGCAGGGACCAGAGGATGTTTCCGATCCCTGCTGTTTAACCCTTTAATTGTCATGGTATGGGTCTGCGGCATGGTGAATGGGGAGTCTCCTGCTCTATCGTGTCACTGGGATTCCCAGTGGAGCCTACAGAATATCTATACAGTCAGCCCTGGGCATCTAGAATAGCCACAGGGATGTCTATATAGCAATTCTGCAGTCAGGGCACTCTGTGTGTTGCCCTGACAGCAGCCTGTATCATGCTGACACACAGTGTCAGACTGGGGTGCCTAGGGCCCACAGTTGGAGTTGGTTCTAGGCGCCCACTAGTTGAGTTTATTTTAGGAGCCATTCCCACAGCAACTGTATAAGACAGTTCATGACTCCTATACTCTGCCTCTTGCTTTTTGCCTCTCTTTCTCTGCTTTTTTTGACTCTTCTGAGGATGTATGTGCAACTAAAAACAACTTCAGGTCTACCATGCTCAATGGTTTACCGGGGGTTTCACCTACTCCCCTGTGGGCCAGTCCAAGCCTGCTGACACAAAATGCAATGTATTAGCATACAGAAGTATACAGACTAATATGCTAAATATGCTAATACATTACTAAGTGTTAATAAATAGTTATCCCTTAATGGGATTAAAAAAAAAAAAGTGTGGAAAAAATAAATAAATTTAATTAAATTTTAAAAAATGTATTGTGCATACATTAAACCTAAAAAAAAGAAATCTACCCATATCAGGTATCCACACGACTTTAATAACCTGTAGAATTATTTAGTTGGAAATGTGAATGGTGTAAAAAATAATACAAAAAAACTAATGCAGAAAAATGCCTCTTTATGTTCACACTGCTAAAAAAAAAAAAAAAATTAAATTATGCAGCAATTTAGTAAACTCAAACTACGTCCCCCAAAAATACAACTTCTCCCATATAAAACAAGTCCTCATACAAGTGCATTGCTGAAAAAATAAAAAAAAGTAATCACTGCTGTAACACAAGGAGGCAAAAACTGAAAAGCTTTTCAAGCCTTGGTGCTCAAGGGGTTAAGAATGGAAAGTAGGTTACTGGGGTCTACCCAATGCACCCCTAAAATTTCAAGTTTTGAGAGGAATTAAGGTGAGGACTATGACTTCTAGTTTACATTCATCTGCCAATCATCTCATTATTCATCTGTCCGTAATAAACGCCTTGTGCACAATCATCACAGTCACACGAAAAATTTTAAAAAAATTCTAAACCCCCCAAATGGATTAACGCCCTTCTTTTTTGCGTTCCAGCTCACCACCCCTTAAAAAAAAGGTCTGTTTTATACTAAAAAAAAAAACGGGAAAAAGGGAAGAGGCCTTAATGGTTTTTTTTTTTGCCAAAACAGTTAGGTTTATAAGAAAGGGAGCAAAAACTTTGTTAATATCACCATGGGAAAAACCGTGTAGGTAAATTTTTTGAAATGAATTCCCTCAGGCCTCCACCTCAGGAAAAGGTTTAAAACTTGCTTACTCTGTCATGTCAAGCACAACTCCTAATTAAAATTTTCTTTTCCCCTTTTCCTTTAAATTTCCTAGCGTTGGAAAAATCAACATATAAAAATAATGCACCACTCACAGTTTTTAGAATACACTTGTGAAGAGGTGCGCTCTTTTGAAAATCACGTGGTTGTAAATTTAAGCGGGCTATAAAACAGTTGGTATTGGAATGCGGGTTCACATTGTGTTTTTCAGAATTTTTTTTTTTTTTTTTTTTTTTGGCAAAACATACATTGCATTTGGCATCCCTCCTTTTGGGTTTTTCTTGCACCCCGCCCACCCCACAGTTGCTATTCAGTGCGTGTGTTTATAGGGCTGGTGCTTTTTTCTCTCTGATTATGGGGGTCTTTTGACCCAAATGAAACTAATTGGACTCAGGAGAGTAAAAAAAAGTAGGATCACCCGCCTTTAGATCCCTTCGTAGTCGGGGGGGACTTAAACATTTTTTACAAAACATTTAACTAAGAATCTCAAAGTTTTTTTTCATGTATATTTAAACACGCACTGGAAAGTGGATTTTAATTGATGGATACAAAAAAGGAAAGGTGGAAAAATACTAACTATCGTGTTTAGAAATTTTTGATATGTCAGCTGTTTTGATCGTGGAGGTCTACTTGATGAGATCTATAGTGATTGCCAAAATGAAGGTGCAGAAGTGCTCTGCGGAGGGTTCCAGCTGCTGGACCTCTACTTATCAAAATTCATGAAATTTCACTATGACGTGTCAGAACTTTCTAAAAATTCATTTGTGTAAATTCTGTGATACACTACAAAGATTAGCTTTCAACATGTGGGAAAGGGTGCACCGGTTTCTCGGGTTACCGCCCTCCCCCTTCCCCAAATACCGAGAGCAGAAGTGACGTCACCGGGACAAGGGGCAGCTTGAGAACGAATGGTTTTACCAACAAAAAAAAAGGATCAATATGTGGTAGGTGCGGGTCCCACTTCTACACAGTGCACTTGGCAGAACTCCTATTGTTTTCAATTGATTTCAGTGACAGAGTTTAGAAGCAAATTTTAGTTTGGTGATATAGACATGATAATTTTGGTGATATCGCAAACATTTTTTTACCAAAAGCAGGTTGTAATATTTCAAAATAGCTTTGTTGCAGTGGAAAAAAAACAACAGAAAACACAAAAAAGTCCCTGAAAAATTCTGGGGGCAGGTGATCCTTGGACCAATAGATTAGGACCAGGAATAGCACCAAAGGAAATGCGACTTGACCCGAAGACTCCAGAGAAACTCGCTTTTACCGGGGAAGCACCAAGGAACGAAGACTTTGGGCCCGAAAAGAGCACCAGAGGAACTGCAACTAGGGCCAGGAATAAGCCAAAGACTCAGACTTTGGACCAAAAAGCCCAGGAACTGCAGACTTGGGCCAGGGGGAGCACCAGTGAAACTGTAACCCTTTAACCAGAATAATACCAAGGGAAAACCCGCTTGGGCAAGGGAAAATGCCAGAGGGACGCAAACTTGGACCAGGGGGAAAACTCCAAGGAACTGCAACTTGACCAAGAACACCAAAAAACTGCAGCTTGAAAACCCAAAAAAACGTAGACAACTCAGACTTGGACCAGGGCACAGACCAAATACAATTCCAAACACGGAACAAAACCCCAGTTTGCACTCAAATAACTCAGGCCATGTCTGACAGCATAGTGTAGTTTTTATAGCCAGACAGACAGCGAAATGTGCATAAGCTGCTAATGCTGAGGTCAAGTTACCATTACCCTGGTGGCTGGCACAGAAAACACTGAACCTCCAATACAGCAGTCCATAGTGTCAAAGGCATGTAGTAAGCAAGGCACGATGCTTACACAGGTAGTCCAGTTACAAATGTTAACGTTGGCTCATCCATGCATAAACCAATCTTCACTCAGGGGAGTTCACTGCTTTGATATCAGCTGTAAAAATTCTCACACTGCTCTCTTTCTAAGGGCATGTCCCCACCGCATGGGTTTTCGGCCAGTTATTTCAGGCTTTTTGCAGTTTTGCAGACCGCCTGAAAAACTGGCCGAAAATAAGCACAACGGGCTTCTATGGAAAACCTGTGCAGCAGTCCCCACTGTACGGGTTTTCCGCCCAGCGGGTTTTCCGCCCGCAAAACATTGTGCTTGCACAATCTTCCGTCTGATTTTCGGACAGAATCTGTGCAAGCCAATGTGAAGGGGGTGGGCTTTTCTCCGCTCATCGCGGAAAAAAGCCATCCCCTCCGCGGCCGTGTGCACTGCACATAAACCGGACAAATACCGGACGGATGAACCGACTGGTATTTGTCCCTTTCCGTGGGGACGCAGCCTAATTGTGGCTGCAGGTAGCCAGGATTTTATCATGAAACTATGAGTGGAGGTTCCTATATACATGATTGTGCAGCAAGTGATGTGACATTTAGCATAGATTAGCCTGTGCTTTATGTTGCATGGAGAATGTTGTTGTTTTCAGTGTTTGCTGTGCCTTGGCCCAGGTTGTGTTCCAGTATATTATATGCTTGTTTTCCAAGACAGATTGTAAGTAACCATTTTCAATGTTTAAAGAAAATGGGATTTGGGACATGAAATGACGATGATGACTGTTAAGGGGACTTCTATCAATTTTTAATCTCCAATACTGTTGCCTGCTGCTCTTGTGTTCTCCAGTGGTCCCCTACTGAAAACGTCACCCAGATCCCTTATTATTATTTATTTTAGAGCACCATTGATTCCAGTACGCTGTACGTTTGAGGGGCTTATATACATAATGTAGGTAAAACAAGTAAAATGGTGACGATAAATGACTAACAGCTGGTAAAGAGGGAGAGTGGACCCTGCCCACAAGGACTTACAAATTACAAGGAAAGTGACAGAAGGTTAGGGGCAGACATGTTTGTTGGGGGTGTAGTGGCAACGGGGTTATTGTAGGTTATAGCCTCCTGAAGGGAGGGGTTTTCAGGTTGCTTTTGAGGCTTTTGAAAGGATAGGAAAGTCTGATGTGCTGGGGCAGTGAGTTCCAGAGTGTGGGGGAAGCACGGGAAATCTTGGAGAGGTTAGGGGAGGAGCTGAAAGGGGAAGCAGAGGAGAAGGCCCGTGAGGAGCGAGAGTGCTTTAAAAGAGATATCGGGAGATAAGGCAGAAGTATGGAGGGAAGGTTATGGAGATCTGTAGGTCATGGTTAATAACTTGAATTGGATTTGCTGGGCAATGGGTAGCCAGTAAAAGGACTGACATAGGGGAGAAGCAGAGGAGACGCCAGGAGAGAGGTGTCTAACCCGGGCAGCAGAGTTGAGGAAGGAGAGCAAGAGTGCTAGAGGGGAGGCCGCAGAGAAGGATGATGCAGTAGTCTAGGTGGGAGATGACATGAGCATGGACTAGCATTTTTTTAGAATTGAAGTTAAGGAATGAGCAGATTTGAGAAATATTATGTGACATTGCAGCCAATCATTAGCCTATCATGTAATTCCCTACATGCAATCATGTGACAGCTGAGGCAGTGACTGGCTAAAGGTCATGTGAGCGATGTACATGATGTCATCGATAAGGGAACACGGCGCAGCGGTGGCACTGGAACGACAATGCTGGAGGGGCTGAGTACTATTTTTTATTTCAGGACAGTGAGTGCAGTAGGCCTTAATAATGATGGAGAACTTGGGAGAGCTCTCCATTTACAGTAGGTGGCACTATTTTGAGTTGTCCTATGGGGCTCTATGCATTCTGTGTATAGAATTTTAGAATTCTTCATGGCAAATAGGGATTGCTTATTAAAATGACATATATATATATATCATTTATTAAAATACTCAAACCTATGTTCTCTCCTGTGCATCTGTTTCAGGTTAAACCACCGTTAACTCCAATGTCTGAGCGAATCTGTATAAAAACATGCAACGAGCATGACTGGAAATATGTCATCACTTAGGATAAACTAGAAACAATTATTTCTAACGAGACAGAAGACATCATAGAAGCTGTATGATAAGGGGGGCGAGGTATCTCTACTCCCACGGCACGGAGAGGACTTAAAAGGTTTATATAAACAATGTAACAAGATCGGCTTTACTAATTTCATTTTACAATTATCCCAGGAGGCGCTTTCCACAAAACTATTGCATTTTTAGGTATTTGGTCAACCCCAAACCCCTTTGGGGAAACCCAAATTTTAAAGCAAGCAGAGCACTCGGGAATTTGAAACCCAAAATCCAGTTTTATAATTTTATTGATCTATTTATAGGAAATTTTGTGCTCCGCCAAAAGTACGGGAAATTTTGGGGGTGATTTTTTGCAAAAAGGGATGTAAATTTTCAATGTAACGTTTCTACTGTAAAAAATTCGAGGACTTTGAAAAAAACTTTTTCCCCCGGATAAGAGGGGAAAATGTCATTTCAGAGATTTCACATCCTTTTTTTTTTTTTCTTGGATTATCATATTATTTTCCACATAATGGAATTATCGAAATTGACTAGGTGACTTGACTTCTAAAACGCGAATAAATTAAATCTAATAAAACCAAATATTTGAATGTTCTTCTAAAGCGTCAACGACATTACAGGAGAACCCAAAAATTTTGAATTACAGGGAAACTACAAAGCAGGGAAAGGCAAATGTTTCACATACAAGGGGCCCCTTTGGGAGAGGGGGCCCAAGCCTCCCTACTGGATGTTCCTCTGGGGGTTTTAAAAGGTTTCCCTTCAAAAAAAAAACCCCCAAAAAAAAAAAATGAAAAAACTAAAAGTAAAGCAATGCTCCAGGGAAAAATAAATTTTAAAAATAAACTCTGGATGTCAAGAACCTGAATAGGTTTTAGTTTCTGGAAGAGCTGCAATGTTAGCCAATAAGGGTATGGGGACCCCCAAACTAAACCGAGCACCATTATAGGGTTCATTTTCTTCTTTTCTATAGGAACCCTCCCTACTTTGTACCCTACTAAATAAAGGGTTTAAAAAATGGAGTTTTTAATAAATTATTGAATGTTAAATTCCCAAAAAATTTGGGGGTAAAAATTTGGGAGGTGTATTTAAGAGGGTGGTCTAGATAGGGATTAATCCCCCTTTCAAGAAAATGGGTGTCCATTTTGCCCTTTTGGAGGATCTCCCAAAATTTTTTCAATAGCCATTTATTATCCATAGGTCCAAAGATGCCCCTAATGTAGGGATCTTTGGCAGACGGGGGATCCCAAAGTAAAGTTCATTCTTGGGGCCCACACTCAGCTACTGACATACTGCAAAATTTCTTGCACTCTGCCTCTTGCTTTTTCTGCTCTTCTTTTTTATTTCCCCTGAAAACACCCCAAACCACCAAACCCGGGGCCCCCATCCCCCCCCGGGGGGCCCCACTGGGGTTTCCTCAACTCCCCGTGGGCCCTTTCCAAAAGCCGGGTTTGGCCCCTTTGGGCCCAAATTAAACAGCTACAATTTTGGGGAACCCGTCCCAAGTTTTCCAAATTTTTTGAAACCGCCCCCTTTAGGTTATTTTTCCCCACGAAAAAATTTGGCGGGGCAAAATTTAAACCCCCCGAAAATTACACCAGGATTTTGGGGAGCGTTTTCCGCTGCTAGCAATTGACATGCCCACTTACTCCCCCCCACCAAAAAGGGGCGAGTGGGGAGGGGAGGCGAATCCATATTCCCCCACGAGAACTGTGGATTTACCGAAATTTACTGGGAAAACCATCTCACCCCGTATTGACGCAGAAAGCCGCGAAATCCGGGGGCGAAATACATCCCAAATTAAGCCGGGGGACATAGACTAAAAAAATTTAAAGCAAAATGAATCTTCTTCCGGGATTACATTAAGCAAAAACACAACCCCTTTAAAAATTAAACCCCTTTACCGCCGGAGCCATTTTTTGGCCCTTCTGACAGACCCCCATTTTTAAAATCGTCATGTGCCCACTTTAAAAAAATAATTTTTTGACTTTTTTACCCAAACCCATTGTTTCACAGATTGTTTTCCCCGTGCCCCAAAATTGTTTTTTAAAAAGAAAAGTAAAAAATTTTTTGGGCCCAAAAAAAAATCTTGTTTATTTTGTGAAAAATATCAAAAAATCGTAAAAAAAAAATTTGAAAAATTTCCCAAATTTTAAACTTAAAGAAATTCTGAATGTAAGACAAAAGTTTTTCCCTCAAAATTTTTTTAATAAAAAAATCTCCCAAATATGTTTTGCTGTAGTTTGGCATCATTTTTTTAAATGTCTTTTTTTTATAAACATTGGGGGCTTAAAATTTAGTAGTAATTTTCAAAAAATTTTTGCAATATACTTTTTTTTGGGCCCCCAGCCCCCATTTCTAATGGATTTTGTTTGGGCCTTTAAAATGTTAGAAAACCCCAAAAATTTACCCCCATCTAAGAAACTAAAACCCCTTAAAGAATTAAAAACCCCGCATTAGGAAGTCTTTTAACCCATTAGGTTTTCAAAATAAAAAAAAGCAAAGGGAAGTAAAAATTTTTCAAAATTTCATTTTTTTTTGGGCATTTTTTTAAATTTTTTTATAAAAAGGGTTCACAAGAAAAACGGAAAAATGGGACGGGGAAATAAATTTAATTTTAAAATTCCCCAAATTTTGCCCTTTTTCCCAGAGATATCCCAAAAGGGGCCCCTAGGCAAAATTTTTGGCCAACCAAAAAAGCCCCCAGAATGGGGGACCCCTCAGGGGCTAAATTTTCTTTCCCCATTTTATTTAAGGCCTTTTTCCGGGTTTTGGGGACACCCTAATTTTGCAAAAAACTTAAAAAACCCCCCCAAAAAATTTACCCCATATTTGAAACAAACACCCCAAAAACGGAATATACCCAGGGGGTTTAGTGAGTAAATCGACCCCACAGTTTGTCAAAAAAATTTTTTAGCTTTTGGGCTTTTTAAAATTTTAAAAAATTTTTTTTTTTCTAACAATCTGAAATTTTTAGCAAAAATTTTTTTAATTTTTACGGGGGAAAACCTGGTAAAAAAGCCCCCAAAACCCTTTTTAAACGAAAATTTCCCAAATTTTCGGAAATCCCTACTGGGGGTTTAAAAACTGTTTGTTTGGGCGCATGGCAGGGGGATAAGGGAGGAGCGCTTTTTTGGGTTTTTGGGGTGGGCCATGCCCGCATTTACAAACCCCCCAAAGTACCAAACGGGTTTAAACCTTCCATAAGCCACCCCTTTTTGGGGATTCAGAAACGCCTCATAATCTCATTTTGGGGGTGTATTGTACTTTTTGGGATGAAACAGGTGTTAAAAATTTGGGTTTTTTTTTGCTTTGGGGCCCAAATGAAAATGAGGGGAAAACGCAATTCCCCCATTGTTTTTTGGCTTCAATTTTACAAAATCCCGTGCAGAAAAAAAATGACGGAAAACTTTACAGGGGGGCCCGGTAAAAATTTGCAAGGGTAAGTTTTTAAAATAGTTTTTTTTTTTTTTTTTTAAATTATTTTTAAACCCCAAAGAATAGGCTAAAAAAAAAAATTGTTTTTTTTAAGTTCTGATAGCCATAACGTTTTCATTTTTTCGTTTTCAAACTGATTCGGGGCTTTTTTTTGGGGAAATATTTTGAAAATTTTTATTATACCTTTAAGGGGGGGCAAAATGCCGTTTTACACTTTTTTTTAAAGGGGTTTTTTGTGACATTTTGAAAAAAAATACACTTTCCCTTTTAGTTTTTTTTAAATTTTTATTTTTTAAAACCAGGGGCCCCCCCGTGCAGTAAAAACTGACATAAAGTATTACTTGGGGCAGGTCGAAACATTACAGAGATCCCCAAAATTTTATATTTTTTTTATGTTTTACTGTTTTTACACAAAAAAAGACATTTTTAATTAAAAAAGGAAAAAACACTTTTTTTTTGCATCCCCATAGCCCTGAGAGCCAAATTTTTTTTATTTTTTCCTGTGTACGGAGTTTGTGTAGGGCTTGTTTTTTTTTGGGAAAGTTGACATTTTTTTTGTAAAATTTTTGCGGAACAAGACTTTTTTGATCATTTTTTAAATCCGTTTTTTTGGAAGGCAAGGGGAAAAAAATAAAATGCAATCCTATATGTTTTTTTTTTTTTATTTTTTTAAAAGCTCTCCCGTGCAGTAAAACCATGAAACCCGGGTTTGCTTTACCTCCTGGGTCGATACGATTATGGGGATACCCTATTTAAAAATATTTTATAAATTTTGAACACTTTAAAAAAAAAAAAAAAAAAATTTTTAAAGGGGTTTTAAAAAATATTTATGCATCGCTGTCTTCGAGAGCCATAACTTTTTTATTTTTCCGTATACGAACGTGTAAGGACTTTTTTTTTTGGGGTAAAGAAGTTTTAATTTGGGACAACTTTGGCTTTTATAGTTTTTGATCGCTTTTTTTTTCCAATTTTTTTGTCTGCAGGGTGTACAAAAATCGCAATTCTGGAAATGTTTTTTTTTTTTAAAGGCTTCACCGTAAAGGGTTAATTTAACCCGACAGTTTTTATAGGGGGGGTTTGTTTACGCACGCCGAGCCAAATTGGGTAAAATTTTAAATTTTTTTGATCTTTTTTTTTGGGGGGATTGGCCCGTTTTTTAAAAAGGGGGGAAAAGGGCGGTGGGAAAGTATTTTTAAAAATTTTTTTTTTTTTTTGCTTTTCAAATTTTTTTTCTTTTTATAAATTTAAATTTTTTTTTTTTCACTTTTTTTTTCTAACAGGAATCAACAATTGTTTTTGGAAGGGAGGCCCTGAACAGACTCGTACTGTGTCCCGGGCGCCCCTGACCCGGGCCTTTTACCATGCCCACAATGCTTGCGGCGGTACCGGGGGGGAAAAATACCCTGGGAATGCCGTTCACTTCCCGGGAACACCAAAAGGAATCGGTTTCCACACTGCTCACTCCCCCCTGCCTTTCAGCTTTAATTTTCGCATCCATGACAGGGTTCGGTAAAAAAACGGTAATCAACCCCCCGGCCGGAGCTCACTCCGGCCCCCTGGGGGATAAAGGCAAAGCGGCCCCGCGGGGTTAAATTTAAACCCCTGGTTTCCCCTGTTTTCGATCGCGGGGTGGGTCGCCCCCAAGCCCGCGCGATCCCCAAAGGGGGTATGGATCTCCCCCTTTGCGGGGAATCACTTCCCCGCTAGGGCCCTATCCCTACGCCCTATGCGGGGAAAGGGGTTTAAAAAACTTGCCTATGCCAAAGAATGCACAGATAAATATCCAGCCTTTTTTTTTAGAATCTTTTTTAAAACTGTCCTAGAGCTAAACTTTCCCTTTTTTGCCCAAACAACCAAAAAAGAGCTCATACAACCAAACAATGTCATAGCAACCAAAAAGAGCTCAAAGCAACCAATCATGCTCATAAGCACCAAAAACAGAGCCATAGCAACTAATCAGTGCTCATAGCGACCAATCAGAGCCCATAGCAATCAATCAGAGCTCCCATTACATTTCATATAGTGCTCTGAAAAAAATAAAGGGGAGCTCTGATTGGTTGTTATGGGCTCTGATTGGTTGCTATGGGCTCTGATTGGTTGTATAGCTCTGATTGGTTTTTATGGGCTCTGATTGGTTGCATGGGCTCTGATTGGTTGCTATGAGTTTCTGATGGTTTTATGGGCCGATTGGTTGCTATGGTCTCTGATTGGTTGCTATGGGCTCTGTTTTGTTGTTATGGCTCTGATTGGTTCCATGAGCTCTAAATGGTCGCTATGAGCTCTGATGGTTCTATGGCTCGATTGTTGTTTAGCTCTGTTTGGTTTGCATGAGCTCTGTTTGGTTGTTTGTTTGGCACTGTTTGGGGTTGCTATGAGCTCTGAATTGGTTCTAGGGCTCTGATTGTTTTCTAGGGCAAAAAGAAATTTTAAACCAACTTTTTTTCATACAGGGGCCCTAAGTGCTTCATCAGCTGCGATTATATAAAAACCGGCAATACATACTGGCCCCCATTACACAGGCAGTCTTTTAATTGAATGGGATCTGTCTTATACCCAGACAATTTTCATACATGAGGCCCTTTGTTTTTATTGTGTGAAACACTTTTATCCTTATAATAAACAGACACATGTAAGCTGTACTTTGAGTCTTATATTTCTTGGGAGACAAGGGCCTTTTTGGTCTCTTTTGTTAAACTTTTAGTCTATTTTTGTTTGTTGAGGATTTTCACAGAGAGAAACTGATATCCACTTTGCCTAATATGTGCGGGTCCTGAAAAGAACCTTTCAGCCTTCCCTCCATATTTATCGTAGAATTCCCTGATAAGATGTATAAACCAGACAGCCCCTCAATCATTGTAATTGCTTTTAAATCCAAAGATTAAAATCTCATGACATGTATGTTCAATAAATACTTTGCTGTTCCCTTGAAAAGCTGGAACATCTTTTCTTAGAACTCTGCATTGTATATTTCCTAGAAATGTATGAAGAAACTGACAACCAGGGCCGGGAAGACGGGTAGGCCAAGATAGGCAACCGCCTAGGACGCCACTTCATCCCAGGCAGGAAAGGGTGGTGCAAGGAGGTATGTAGTGGGCTGAATTTTCAGTGGAGAGGGGTGCTTTGTGTCTTATTTGCCTAGGGCACCAGAATACTTTGTCCCAGCCCTGCTGACAACTGATTACTATCATTCAACTTGTCAATGGGGTGTGCCAACTTGATACTGTTAGCATTGAGCTGCCACCATCATAGTGTGGGAAACATCTCTGTTGTGAATGGCAGGAATCCTCATGCCATCTCTTCCTCTCACACCTATTGAATCGCATGTAAGGGTATGTTCACACGGCTCATTTACAGCGCAGCATCAGCATAGAATCCACACCTAAAATCCACGTCGGTTAATCGTGGATTTTTAACATGGAGTTGATGCTGATATTTGCTGGATATTTTTAAACTCTATGTCCTATGTGAGGATTCAGCACTGAATCCACCTTAAAAATTGACACATCAGTTCTTTTTCAGCACTGAAAAAAAAATCAGCGCCAACCAAAACCAGCTTTGTTTGCAAAGCAATGCAGATTTTCTATTAAAAACAATGTTAGGGGGATTGCAGTCAGATTTGGACACTGATTCTGAGGCCATTTGCTAGACAGAAACCTCAACTTTCAGAGCTGACCACTTTTAAATTCATTAGAGAAGATAGTATAATTGCTAGCTTCTCTTTAAGGTTCGCTGAGTTAAGTAACCTGTTTCGATTATAGTGATTGTTCTGAGAGATTGTTCCGCCTTACAAGTTTTTCTAGTAATTTACTAGATTTTTGTATATAGTTCTATTGTTCTAGTTGCTTTTTGTTTTTGTTGTGGTCTATGAGCATCTCAATTCTTGTGTTTGTTTTCTGTTTTCTTGATTTCTACTGTGCTCTACCTAGTCAGTCTATGGATCCTGTATCACGGTAAGTTGCCGCTAAAGGATATCTTTTGGGCTATTTTCAGTGATAGAATAGTGCCAGAGGGGTTGTTGGTGATGTCAGGGTCAGATTTAAAGGGAAGCTTTAGTGACAGTTAGCTCTTAGGTTCAATTATCATATATTATTGACCTTACTCGTGGTGTTGCCAACAACTGTGTTCCTGATACCATCTGACTTGCTGTCACTCCACTGAATCATCTAATGGTAAGTCCATATAGTTTTTCAGTATATACATTATAGGCTGGTTGACTGCCCTATTTAGTTCTATTTGTAATCTGGAGTCCACCAGCTTTTTCACAATCCCACTGACATGGAGAAATGCTAATGCCCATTTGTCAATATATTCATTCATTTCCAAAAGGGGTAACAGAACAACACTCTAAAAACATGCTAACGAGTTGCTATTTTGTAGGATATTTGCCAAAAAGTATTTACAAAAATTACACGTTAGGAGAGCCGAAAATCCTTTATAAGTGAAATATTTGGGTACGTACACATGACACATGTCAAAATAAAGGGTAAGGATTCAGAATCCTAAAACTACGTCATTTGATCAGTATTTTGACTGCCGGATTTAGTTAGAAAACGAGTCCCGTTCATCTCTGTGGGGTTTTGGATCCGGATCCGAGATAGAGGTGTTTGGGACACTACTTTTATTTTATTTTACCTAAAATACAGTGGATTATTAAATATGTACTAAGGGCGACATCTATGAATTCGCATGCGCCATTTTTGTAACCTGCCAGTTCTAAATAGATATACAGGAGAGTATAATACAAACAGTATGAATGAAAGTGTTATGTGGCAAACATTTTTGCCACATATAACTCAAAATTGGCACATAGAGTGTCATGCGCCAAACTTTTTATGGCAGTTTCGCACCAAACTTTGGTGCATTAAAATGTGTCGTCAGGTGCCATTGTGGCAAGTTTGGCCTTATGCCTGTTCATACATCTATAGAACCGGCAATATATGGCAAAAAAATGGTAAAGGCGAAATTATATGAGTCGTTTGGACTAAAGGCGGCATGTATCTATGGGGCTGCGCCAGTAGTCTGGCGTCCTTTCAGCCCAAAAACTGGCGCAGGCCTGTGCGCTCGATGTATGAGCAGACGCACTCCAAAATTAGGTGCATTATAAAGTGCCCGCGGCACTTTGCAATGCACCTAAGATGTGGGGGCATGCTGGAGGCGTCACACTACAACCGTACGAAGCTACACATTTATGACTTTAGTACGACACATCCAGGCGCATTACTGCTGGAACAGGTAGAGCACTTTAAAAGTGATTTACCTGAGCCAGAATTGTCACTTTGTAGCTAGAAAGTGCTAAATCTATGACCCGCAGTAGAACAGGTTCATAGACACAAGCGCATTCTACGCTACATGTCGCCCTAAAACTTGGATTTTCACTTGAGTTCTATAGGGATGGTTTACAGTCAGATTTGTAAAACCCGAATCCGTGTAGAAATCCGTCTGTAAATGTTTGTCGTGATGACGGACCCTAATAGTCCACAATAAAAGCTGCATTTTTCTTATTGCACCAAAAAAAGGAAAAAAATAATTAAATATTGCAGATATCATAGACCTTGTTGGCAATGGGAATACAAACAAAACACTTGTTTACTAACACCTATATTTATAACCTCCTTGGTGAATCCATGAATATTCATACGTATAATGATTAAAGTACAGTGCATTTTTGCACAGTAAATTTTGCTAATTTGCAGTCGTATTCCCTTTAGAACCTGTAAATATAATGCAGGTTCTTCTTATTTACAAACAGTGTATATTGCTGTTAAGGGCCTGTTCACGCGACATATTTGATCCTTTTTACGGATCCGTTTTTGAGGAGTGAAAAGCGCATCCGTAAAGCGGATCCGAAAAAACACAACAGTTGATACTTTCTTTGGATCCGTATTGTATGCTTTCTGGGTTGCGTTTTACGGATCCGCTTTCCGGATGTGTTTTGAGCTCTCTCTCTCTCACCTTCCCCCAGCAGCAGTTCACCTTCCCTCAGCAGCAGTTCACCTTCACCCCAGCCCGCCACCTCCACCTCCCCCAGCCCCCCCGCCCATCTCCATCATCACCCCTCCCCCCTCCCCTGCCATGCACCTCACCTCCCCAGCCAGCCATCCATCCATCCCCCTGTAGCACCTCACCTCCCCAGCCATCCATCCGTCCATCCATCCACCTGCAGCATCTCACCTCCCCAGCCAGCCATCCATCCAACCCCCTGCAGCACCTCACCTCCTCAGCCAGCCATCCATACATCCAGGCCCATGGCCCCTGCAGCACCTCACCTGTGAAGCAGCAGAACCCCCATCCGTCCAGCCACCGCCGCTCCCTGCCGATGCCCCGTCCGGCCGCCAACTGCGCTTTTCACATCCGCTTTCAGGATGCAAAGCGCAGCTGATACGTTCCCGGCGTGTGGCGCGCTTTTGGACAGGTGCCAAAAGCGGACTCCGTTATCTCCTCTGGGCTGTCACTTGCGGCAAACGCACTAAGAATTGACATGTCAATTCTTAAAGCGGATGCGAAAAGCGCAGTGAAGAAGAGCCCTCAAAAGCGCATCGCCGATCTCCCGTGGGAACAGCGATGCGCTTTTGCCATTGAACGCAATGTTAATCACACTGACAATTGTTAGATCCGTTTTGCGGATCCGTAAAACGGATCGCAAAAACGTTGTGTGAACAAGCCCTAACTTTACACTCTCTTAGGAGCCTCCATTGCAGATTCAAGTGATTTTGATGGGATGGATACAGTCAATGGGGTCTATAGAGTCCTTTGGGGTCCACCGGCCAATGGAGCCATCACAGTGTTGTAGATTTTGTTATAAACGGATATGAACAGAGCCTGAAAACTTTACCAGTACAAGTTATTTTCTCAGTCTCGATACATTACATGATAAGGGTTTCACTGCGTAAATTTATAGGGGATGTTGTCATTAGTAACTGCTGTATATTGTTATAATCTATCAAAAGTTATGTACTTTAAGATTAAAAAGAAATATTAAAACCCCCTATGAATATTTAAAGACTACTTAGCTTGTAGAACTTCCTTTGACACTAGGTCTCATCCTCGTCTTTCATTCTTCTTTTGATCCGACAACACTCCGGCAAATACAGGATCATGTCTCCTTTTTTATAGACGTGTTAGACAAATGACTGTTATCTCAAAGAAAGTGATGCTGTTGCCTTCAAATTACCACTAAATTATTCTCAATCTGATGTTAAGTTCAACAAAGGAGGGAAAAAAAGAACACATTTAACACTTTAACATTTAAGACCTATTTTACAATTTCCTAGGACACCCTATGTCCCCAACAGGGGGCTTGACCTTCTTCCGATGTGTTACAAGACAATAAAAGTGTTTGTGATATTAACTGGTAAGAGGTTTAAAAAGCTTCCATGATAAGAGCTGATGGTAAAATCAATTAGATTCTCTTTACTTTGAAATTGTTTCCATGTTGCAATAACCCTCCTGTCCCCCCATCTCCCCCACACAAACTAAATATTCTTAAAAGAAAGAAATAGGAATTACTAATAAACTGCTTTATTTACATACTAATTAGGAAAAAGGGTTTCCGTAAACAGTAAATAAAGAATGGAAGCCCACACAAACGTATCTTGTTAAAAGTATTCACTTTTTACTTAATTTCAAATTGTGACCCATAAGTTTCAGGGTAAATCCACAAAATTGTACCTCCAGTTTCCCATTGAACCCCCAGCACTTGGGGCACATGCCTGATGAACTACTTGGCCAGGGGCATAGAACTCATAGAGCCCGTAGCAAAATGAAATTGGCCCCCACTGCAAAGTGAGAGGAGACTGAAACAGTTTTAAAGGAGCATCATTTATCGGAGAACCAACATAGTATTGCTAGGAGTGTTTAAATGGTGAAATCAGGCAGTGGGGTATGAGAGATGCAGCCAATCAGCGGCTACAACAGTGACCTCCCTGTTTGCAAGAAGCAAGAAGTGACCAGAGGACCAGCGGAGAGTAAGGATGACACAACATCAGAGGGGAGAGGTGAGTATGATTTTTATTTTTATTTATTATAAATGAACACTTACTGTATATGCTAAAAATAAAAAAAATAAAAAATTAAGTGGACAACCCATTTAATTTACCTTTGTGCAGTGCTCCAGGTCAATCGGGGCTCCTACTGCAGCATAACCTTAAACTTAGGGCTACGATTTGAGTTAATGTTTAAAGGGTGTTTCCACCATATAGTTTGATGGCATATAGCTAGGATATGCCATCAAAGACAAACAGGTGTGGATCCCACCTTTGAGACACCCACCTATGGTTGAAACCAGAAATTTCCATACACTATATAAAAAGCCCCATCTGCAGGTTTTTCTCACTATCTGACATGAAATCAGAATAAACCTTCCCCGCTTTAGGTCAATTAGAAACCAAAATTATTTATATTTGCCAAATGCCAGAATAATGAAAGAGAGAATTTTTTAAGGCATTTTTATTGCTTTCTGTCAAAAGTTTCCATACACTAGGATGACTCTGCTTTTTAACATTTTGTGACCGCCCATATGATGATGTCTTGTCTTTGGAAGCTTCTGATTTATTGACAACATCTGAATTAATTAGAGACACATCTATGAGTGTATTCTAACGCACACCAGAAACACACGTCTTCTGTGTATAAAATCATTGGAAAGTCAAAAGAAATGGACCCCCCAAGTTTACAGTTAAGAATGGAGAGCTGGCAATGTTTGCGGGGGAGTCTCCATTCTGTCCTAGTGGAATTCTGAGAACAACTGAACACAGCGCTCCCCTGTACTGGGAACTCACATAGAGCAGAATGGAGAGTGGTGCACAAGCACGATCAGCCGAAACTCAGGGACCCGCTCCTATTGGACTTTAAAGGCAATATGCCTTCAAACTCTATGTTGGGAAAATATTTGGGTTCAGGCAGAGGCGTAACTTCAAGCTCTTGGGCCCTGGTGCGAAAAGTGAAATGGGGCCCCCCCCAGTTACCATGCACCATTTACAAAGCTTTTGGGCCCCCTCAGTCTGCTGGGCCCGGTAGCGACTGCTACCGCTGCACCCCCTGTAGCTACGCCCTTGGGTTCAGGACATGCCAAACTGAAAAGTGTTTACAAGTTTGGTTGCACACATGTCAAACCAAACAGGGACATGTTCGCTTAACACTAATCCTAAGGATAAACCATCAGCTGAAACCACTTGGAGCCACCATCCCAGAGGTAGATCTGGTTTACATTATGCACAAAAGTATAAAGTAAATATAAAATGTAATAAAAAAAAAAATCAATTTATTAGTCTCATCATTTCCAGAAGGACTAGGAGCACAAGCTGAAGTCTTGTTTAGTTACTTAAGATCTGCTCCGCTTCCATACTTCCTTTTTTCATATTTAGGTAACGGCTCTTTCCCATGCTCGCTGTGTAGTACATCTTTTCTAACAAACTTAATTCCCTAAGTCTGGCATGTCAGCCAATATAAACAGCACTTGATGAATGAGATTCAAGGTGTTCAGTCACCTGAAGCATGTGTTTGATGTAGCAGCGCACAGCCCCAGGACTGTGTTTTTACAGCTGTGGGGACTGTTCAAACGCTTCTCCCTTTTGGCCCCGCATTTTGCTATGACTTTAGCCTCTTAGCTCGAAAAAACCTGGACAATTTCAAAAGAGCAGAATGAAATAGGAGACAGTCGTTTTTTTGATGTTTCAGAGCCAAAAAAATACTTTAAAGTAAATAAATGAAGTAGGTTGGAAAGTGCTTGTACCTAGGTGGGCTATATATCTCACAGGCGTTCACTTAAGAGTCTGTACAGTTATTAAAAGGAGAAACGTATGGATGAAAGGATATCCTATGATTACTCCAGCCGATGGTACTTGGGGCTCTTCGAACAAGGGGATTCATGTCTTTTGTTATACATAGGAAAAAATGTAAAAAATTAAAAAAATCCCCTTAAATTTTTGGACATGTTATGCTGCTTAATGGGGCTATACAGCCAGGTAATCCTGTTCATATATTACTATACATAGAATTTATCATTTTTGTTGATTTTTAAGATATTTTACAGTTTTTAGGATTCTTTCCCTTAATAAAAAATGTACTTTAAAAAACTTCTGTTTAGGTATTGAAACTTTCTAACCTTGCTGAACCAAAAACTCCTTAAAGGGAATGTGTCATCAAAAAAATGAGTCATTGTTTAAGTCCTGTTTTTATGTTAAACAAATTTTTTAGGAATTTTTGGGTTTTTTTTGTTAAATTTTTCATATCACTTTCAATATTTTTTAATAATTCTTAAGTCTTGCAGTTTTCTCTTTGGCCACTAGGCCTTGTTTGCACTGCTTTAACAGCAGTCAGAGAGATGATTTACAGTAGCTTCATGCACATAGGAGACTTAAGACTGACTCAGTCCCATTGACTTCTATAGGAGAGTTTTCTAGTCATGCTCTGTGACCTGGGAAGAAGTCACTGTGCAGAGAGGTGAAAGGGTGAACTCTTGTTTTTTTTTAACACATTTTTTATTGCATTTTTCAACAATTGTATAAATCTCTGACATGTTACAGCGTGCACAATATATTACAAACTCTCCAGGCCAGTGCCCGAGATATGAAAGTGTCACATACAGAGTTCAAAATGGCAAGAAGAACATATAAAACCCAACATTATGCACATGTGTCCTTACATTATTGTATAAAAAGAAAAACAACATATCTTTGCTGTAAATAACAAATGACAGATATCGATACAATCCTTCATACCTGTAGCCTCCCTAATGTGCCAAAAATCCCCTCCTTACAGTACCAGGTGGTAAACTTGAACATTTGCATGATAACTCCTATCTCCCTATCAGAATAATGGGATTCTATGAAGACTCTCCAGCGTCTGAAAAACCCGGTGGTGTCTCCTTTCAGTTTGACCTTCTTTGTGCTGATAATGAGCAGACAACTGAGAATCTTTCTGTACAGAACAAGAAGTGTCAGACTATTAGTAGGCTTAGTGGCCAATGTGAAAACTGCAGGACTTAAGAATTATTTAAAAATATTGAAAGTGATATGGATTTTTTTTTTTAAATAACCAAAAATTCTTAAAAAATGTGTTGAACATAAAAATGTGAGTTAAACAATAAGTCATTTTTGATGACACATTCCCTTTAAAAAAAATCACCCATCTTTCGAAATTGTTAAATAGTATGTTTACCTAGTAGCCCTGGGTGTAACTATAGGGGGTATAGAGAGTAAGGTTACACCCAGTTGAACAGGGGGAATTATTCCTCTATGTGGAGGCCACCAGCCAGTGAAGGTTGTCTTACAAGGCAATGCTTGCTGGGAAACAGGTATGTAAATTAGCTCTCCTCCAGGACTAAAAAAAGCTGTCTCTCTAATGCCCCCTATTGGAGGTTACTTCCATGTAAGACTAATGCATTACAGAGACTAGAAACATGATAAGGAATGGGGCCAAGCGAGAGTCTTCTCCAAAACGACTCCTCCTTTAATGAGCCAGGGAGACAGTTTTCTTCTTTCTGGAGGGGAACTAACTTATACATCCAAATTCAAAGGCCTAGATCCAAACTGTTTCATTGTTTTGGTGATTGTCCTGCAAACAAACCTTAAACCCTTAAACCAGTTTTCTTAGTTTCACTTTGAATTCAGGGACGTGTTTACTGGCTTCCACTAGGCTCCAGTAGAAGCCAGGTCTGTAGCTTTAGCAACCAGTGCTGGCAGCCTATCAGGAGAGATCACACAGGTCTGTAGCAATAGTGACCTGAGGAGCTGATGCAGCCCATACAAGAGGGGATATCTAGGAATCGATTGGACACTGTTAATGGACATATATGGCACAGTGACTTGCTTTTGCAAGATCTTTAACATAAAAAGCAGCAATCCTTGTAGTGAGACAATCCTTTTAAGCCAAAGGTCTGGAAAGGCCTTAATGAGCAGCTAAATTTTGTAGATTTTACCTCCTTGCGTTTCAACAGTTGTAACTTTTTATCTTGTAAGTGATGCAGTTGTATAAGGACCTGTTTTATGCAGAAGTTGTATTTATTGGGGGCATAGTTTAAGTTTACAAATAAATTACTGCAGGATTAAAAAAAAATTGCAACGTGAACAGAAATAAAAAGTATTTCTGCATTTGTTTTTTTTTTTTACACTATTCACATTTGAAACTAAGTTACCCGTTAGATTAATTCTACAGGTTATTACACTCGTGTAGACACTTAACATGTGCAGTGTTTGTTTTTTTTGTGTAGTGTATGCACAATAATTATTTATTAAATATTGTGGTTTTTAACAGCAAGGAAGAAGGCTACAGAGCTCTAAAGAGATAAAGTTTGTAAGAAAGGTAAACAAATTCCTGTGCTACTGCTGATAAGACTAAGCAGAGAGTGACCTCCCCATCCTGGTCAGGGCTGCCAGAGCAGAGGAAAGTGGTCGGCAGCCTAGGAAACCTTCTGCAAACAATAAGGATAATAACTGCTCTAACCTTAAAATGAAGCAAATTTAGAGCAGCAATGTATTTTGTAATAATGTTTCACCTTTGCCTACATCTTTAAAATAAATCAATGTTGGGAGGGAAAAAAACCCCCTTTTTAAAAAAAGGGGAGTTTTGAGTGTTTCTGGGTGGGGTTTTTTTAAAATTTTCTGGTTTACAGTGGGCCCGGGCATTTGGGCTTTTCACAAAAAAGGGGGGTTCAGTTTTCTATTGTAAAGGGACCCAATGTTCTGGGGGAGGTTAAGAGTAGCCCGTTTTTCAATTTCCCGCATTTAAATGATAAATCACCTGCTTCTTTTTTTATATTTCTTTTAAAAGGGAAAGGGTTTTCTAAATTTCAATTTTCCCTTAAAGGGAAGGCCCATGTTCACAGGGATAATTGGGAGGGCAGGGGGGGGGGGGTGGCACCCCCGGGCCCTTTGACCTTTCATTTTTCTCGCGGGCGTGTAACGCCCCTAGTAATTTACAAGTCCTTATCTCCCCCGCGGCGTATTTTTGGGGAGCAGGGGGAGGGGGCGAAAACCATAGTCTCTATGAGAACTTGTTAAATTTCCGTTTAAAGACTTGGGGGGCATTTCCCCCCGTATTGAGCGAAATGGCCCCGGAATTTCGGGGGGAAAAACGGCCCCAATTTTTAAAGGGGCCGTGTGAAAATTAACCTAAAAGTCTACTCAACATTTGGGAAGGGAAAACCATCTCTTAAAAGGACAAAAAAAAACAATTTTTAACACTAATTTTAAAAAACCCGTGGGTAACCCTTTTTTTCTAATTTTAAAAAGAGGTTTAGGGTAAAGTTCACAAAGGGTAAAATTTTGGCGTACAGTACGTGCCCGCAAAAGGCCCTGGTTTTGGGAGTTGGTAAGGTTTGCGCCGGGATTCCCAAAGGGACAAAGGGGGGTCCCATGGGCCCTGCATTGTTTGTGGGGGCTTTAAACGCCCCAAACAATTGACATTTTCAAGTCTCCCCCCCCCCCCCGGTACAATAAAATTTTTAAGGGGTTTGGGGGGGGCGATGCTTTAAAGGGGAAAAATATGGGTTCCATAATTGCGGCGCCCAACCCTTGCAACCCGGGTTTTAAAAGTCAATACGTGGTGAAATGCGTGCCAAAAAAAACCATTTTGAAAAAAAAACCCCCTTTTAGGAATTTGGTTTAAAAAACTTTGGCTGGCCTTTTCCCCCCATTTCAAAAAAGCTTGGAAAAAACCAAACTAAAGATTTTTCCCCCAAATTACAGAATTGGTTTGCAAAAAAGGGGAGAAAAAACAATAGTGCCCTGAAGCGGAAAGGGGCAACAAGGGCAGGGGTGGGGGCAATGTGGGACCCTTTCTTTCATTATGTAAAGGTCTTTTTTATTTTTAAAAAAAAAGTCTTAAAGGGGTGTTTTCCCGAAAATTTAAAAGATTAACAACATTTTTTATAGAAAAGTAAAAGGGTATTCCCAAATACCTTTACGTGTTTCTTTTTTTCGGGTCCTGATTTACTATCATAAGACCCCTTTTTGGGAAATTAAAAATTCCCCTTCTGGGGACGTCACTAATTCTTTTAGCATTTTTTTCCCACCCAATCACAGACTGCAATGCAAAATGGGGTTCACTCCATATTACGCGAAGGGGCAAAAGTGTTGAATTAGGGGTTGATCCCCCAGCATTTTTGCTAAAACTCATGGGTGATCACTATGTTAAAAAAGTGTTTCAGACCTGTAGACAAGAAGCAATTGGGCACGGGTGGGCCCACCGGGCCAGGCCGCGGGGCCGCGGGCCCCCTGTTCCCCCCCTCCCCGGGGTCCCTGGCCGGGGGGGTAGCCGCCCGGGGGGCCCCGGGGGGGGTTTTCCCCCGGTTTCCCTCGCTTTGCCAGCTTGCCTGGGCCCGTTCCCCGACCTGGGCCCGGTTGGGGTTTAAATTTTTAAAGGGGGCCCGCCCACCTAATTGGGTAATTTCCCGGGGGGCTGACCCTATATTGATTTTGGGGCCCGTCACTTCCCCCGCTGGATCCCTTTGTTTTCCCCCCCCCCCCCCTGAGCCTTTGAAAAAAGCGTTCTTGGTTTTCTGGTCTGGTTTTTTTGGACCTCTCCTATTTTTTTAATTTTGGGAAACCTTTTGTGCCTCCCTGACCGGGCCCGCCCCCCTGACTACGGTTTTTCGTGTTCGATTTGGGACCCGGTTAACCTCGGCCCCCAAATGCAAAGGGAAAATCGCGAAGGGGGTAGGACCTGGTAAATCCCCGCAGCAAGGGCCATCCCCCTTTTTGGGGGCTCTGATGAAAAAAAACCCGGGGGCCTACTTAAAATTCCGGTTTCCCCGGCCCCTGGCTTTTCCCCTCGCTTTTCGGTGGGCCGTTGGGGGTCCCTCTCTGGCCGTTACCCAAATTTTCATTTAAAAAAACCAGAAAAGGATTATACAAACCCCCCACTTTGGAAAACGCAACCCCAGGACCGAAGGGCCTTTGGGGAAAAGGGAAAAATTTAATTCCCCTCAAAAACCAATTTATAAAAAATCCCAACCCCCAATTTAGGGTTATTGTTTTCCCTTAAACAATTTTTGGGGTTTTTTTTATGCCAAAAAAACATTGTTCCAACCCATCAAAACACTAGGATTTAAGGGGAACTTTAAACCCCAGTCCCGAAGGGACAAGCTAAATTTTCTTCAAAAAAGGTAACCAAAAAAGTTTTTTTAAAAAAGGGTTTTAACAACACTTTAAATAAAAAGTGCCGGTTTGTGGGTGCAAATTGGCCCGGGGGACACTGTAGTAAAAAAATAATAATTTATTTAGTTAAAAACTACACCTTTTTGGGGCCCCTCATTATAAAAACTGCTGGGTTTCTAAAATTCACTTTCTTTTCCCATGGGCCCAACCCAATCAGAGCGCCCCTTTCATTTCTTTTAAAAGTGCTTTGGAAAAAATTAGAGGGGCGCTCTGTTTTGGTTTGTTTGGGGCCCTCTGAGGGGGTTTGATGGGGGGAAAATGAAAGTAAATTTTTAGACCAAAGTCGTTTTTCAGGGAATTTTCCCCCTTTTAGGGGTTTAGTGTTTTGCGGCTTTACTGCGCTAAAATTTACGGGGGTGAAATGCGCCCCAGGCACTCAAAAGGAACTATGGATTTTCCCTCTCTCCCCGATTGTACAATAGGACAGCGGGGGAGAAAAGGGGACAGTCAATTACTGGGGCAAAACAAATTACTCCCCACTAGAAAATAAGGGTTATGGGGCCGCGGTGCCCCCCCCCCCCCCCCCCCCCGCCGTGTAAAACTTCCCTAAGGAAGTATTTTTAAAACCCCGAAACATTTTTTTTTTAGAAAATTTTTTTTATTTTTTTAGGGGGCCCCGGCCCCTATTTTTTTCCCTTCTCCCAACTTCGTTTTTGGGGGGTTGTCAAAAAACCCCCCCCCCCCCTCAACTTTTTTATATTGAATATCCTAATCTCCCAGCACCCCTAGCGGTTAGTGATCTCAAGCAGCGGACCAAAATTCACCCAAGGACTCATTTCCCAATATTTTGGAAAGCTTTTTTGGAAGATTTTGAGCCCTTCTGACCCACAAAAACTCGAAAATTTTAGTTAGCCCTGGTTTTATCACCAATTTCTAAACCCCGGGGGGGGGGGGAATTTTATACTGGGGAAACACTTGCTCTGTTCTTCTTGTGTTTCTTTTTATTTTCCCAAAGTAAATTCATTTACCCCAATTTTTGGTGTTTATTTGAGACCGGTCCGATAAGTCCCAGTATCCTGGTGCTTTTGGTGAGTTTTTTTGGTATCATTTTTCCTCGGGTAAAATTTCTCCCGTCCACCCATCCCCATAAAGAAGCTGATGCCAAAAATTGGGGGAAAGCTGAAGATCTTAAAAATTTTACCCCTCCTTTCCCCTTTCTGTATGTAAAAAATAAAAAGCGCTTGGGAAAACAATTCTAATTAGATGTTTTTCTAGTCCAGAATTTATAAAGACCCGTTTTATTTTTTTAAATTTTCTCCCTTTTCATTCTGTCTATGGGCTTTTAAATCTGTTTTTATTTCTGCAACCTTCTTCTGCTTTTCATTAGCGGGAAAACACACGCTGGTTGCTAGGAAGCCAACCACAGTAAAATATTACATTTCATGTTTAAAAGATATTACCTCTAGTACATTCTGAAACATGTAATAACACCATGAAAAAAAAAAACTTCTTTAAAAAAACACCCCAACAGAAAAAAAAAGGGGAAAAAAAATCCCTTTAAATTTTGGTTTTTCCCCCGTCCTAAGGGTATTTTTGAAATTTAAAGGGCTATTTAAAGACTGTCCCCCCTTTCCCCCCTTTTTTCATGTAAGATGAAAAAATTTTCAATTTTTGCTGTGTAATACTTTGCAGATGTCAAAAATTTCAGGTTAAAAAAGTTTAAAAGTTCCTTTTTTTTGGCCAAACCCCCTCCCGTTCTCTTGGAATAGGTGGGTCGTGCATCCTGTGGGCCGGTTTTTTTTTTTTTTTTTTGGTGCTGTATTCACCAACCCCTTGGTCATTTGGGTTTTAAAGTTTCCCCCTTTTCTTTTCCCCCGAGGGGGGGAACAGGGACTGGATTTTTTATTGTTTTGCAGGTATAAAAATTTTGCAACTTTTTTTCTAAAGTTAGCAGGAACTGCAGATTCCCGATTTAGCCTGTAATATTATTAACATTTGCTGTACAGGTTCTATTGTTTAACTATTTCAAAGCTTAGGTGGCTGCAACAATTTATTTTTTTTTTATGTTTCTATAGGGATAGATATTTGTTAATGTACGTAAATTTATGATTTTTTCTTTAAAGGGGTTTTGCCATGAAGTAAAATTGATGTGGGAAGTTTGAAATTAAATAATACAATTTTCACCATTCATCACTATTAAAAATTCTGGACCATTTATGTTTTAGCTGCTCCTTTGTGTCCCCAGTGTACGCTGTTTAGGGGATACGCCAGTGACGGAGTTCAGTTTTGGCCACAATGTTGCATACCCTTCCCTTGAGCAGCTGCTGAGATATCTCCTCTCAGGCAGCTAATCAGGTATCTGCATTCATAAAAAAATCCATATGTTTGGTTCCTGCAGAGATTTGAACCTAGGACATCTATACTGAAAGGCAGAAGTGCTAACCACTCAGCTACATTGTAGCTACTCACAGGTCTTTGACAGGAAAAAATTTAACGGGCAAACCGGCATGAATGATATGACAAAGGCATTTTTTACATGTTTTTTATGTGCTTTATATCACAGCATGCATTGGGGGGGTGTGTGTGTGTTTTTTTTTTTTTTTTTAGAACTTTTACTATTGTAGATTATCATTTAGGAAAAAAAAGCATTAAAAAAACTGCAAACACAATAGCCTACATGTAAAATTGTGAACCAAAGGGTTCTAAAATACACAAATAAGCATCGGAGTGTTATGGATACATTTATCATGGGTTTTAGACACATTTTGCTATGTTTCTGACAAAGGGGCATGGCTCAGCTCAAAATGGGTGTGGCTTATTTATGAAAGGAGGCATGGCAATGAAATCCCATGCTAGAAATGCTCCAAAATTTAGGCATGGAAAGTACACCAACTAATAGCTGGCCTGTAAAAAGGTAGACAAGTCTAAAGATGCTCCAAATTTATCAAACTGCAGGAGTCACTGAGAATCTGGTGCATTTTTAGACAGTCTGTCCTTGTTAACTTTTAGGGCTTGTCCCCACGGCAGGTTTTTCAACGGGTTTTACAGACAGTTTTCAGTTTTGAAAGCCTTCTGTAAACCGGCTGTCAAACTTTATCACGGACCTCAATGGAAAATCTGTGCAGCCGTCCCCACTGCACGGATTTTCCACCGGATGGTTATATAGACCAGTGGCGATTAAAATTGAACATGTTCATTCTTCCACCCGGCTTTCGGGTGGAATATGAACCTGTCAATGTGAAGGGGGGAGGGCTTTTCTACGCAAGTCACGGAGAAAAGCCGCCCCCCCCCCTGCGGCCGTGTGCACCGGCATTTGCTCTGTGCCATGTAAACGGCCCCTTAGACAGCGATAGTGAATGAGTGCCAGTGATTGTTGTAAGGTCGGATTTATTACTGTTTGTCTACTATCTACTATACAGTATGTACATTTATGAAATGTACATCAAGTTTCGGGGCTGTCACTGGGCTTGTGAAATGCTTCTTAGGGAGCATCTCCTTACTTGCCCTGGCTGTGTGTTTCTGGTCTGCTCTTACTGAGGGAAGGAGGATGTTGGCCAAAATCTTGCGATACTTGGCCCCATCCATCCTCTGTTCGAGACGGTGCAGTTGTCCTGTCCCCTTTGCAAAAAAGCCCCCACCCCAAAGTATGATGTTTCCACCCCATGCTTCTCGATTGGGAAGGTGTTCTTGGGATTGTACTCATCTTTCTTCTTCCTCCAAAACATGGCACAGTTGGAACGAAGCTGCTACCAGAAAGTTCCTAGTGTTTGGTTCTCATCTCATTACCAATGACCAGCCTATCTGGATAATCCAAATGGGATCTGGAACTTGTGCTGGGTGGGTGAGTGGGAGGGACCTTGTGTGCCCCTGCAGGATTTTTATTCCTGATGGTGTGGAGGGTTACTAACAGTAATTTTGAGACTGGGCCAGCTCTATTCAGGTCATTGACCTGGCCTCCTCCAGTTGTAGTTCTGGGCTGTTCCTGACTTTTCTTAGAACCATCCTTACCACACGAGATGAGATCTTACATGAAGCCTCAGAATGAGGAAGATTGACAGTCATCTTGTCACGTCAAGGGAGGTGCAGTAAGCCCTAACTGGAACACCAGCTCAACTGTCCCGTGACTACTTGACGTGCCTGCCCTCTAGGCGGCAGACGGCAAATCTGGTGTCGGACAGAGCCCTGCACGATGCTAAAGTGCTGGGGAGTGAGAAGCAGAATAGTCAAAACAGTCAAGCGTCTATATCAAATAGGAACGCAAAGCACAAATCAGATCAGAGGTATAAACGTTTACACAAGCCTTGATGTCAAAAGCAAACGGAGCAAAGCACAAATCACGGGAACAAGCGGAAGTCAGCGAGAACAAGCCGAGGTCAGGATATACTGGATAGCCAAAACAACAAACAAAAGAACAAGACACACGAAGGGTAGCCAGGAATATCACAGGCGCAGCAGTCGCTTTCAAGGGAGTTTAAAGGGGATTCATGGATTACCGCCCCTTGCAGCGATTGGAGCGGCCTCCGGGTCCTCCCATTGGTGGTGCACTCGCTCCCTGTCAGGAGTGGCTGGGCGTCTGTCACTCACAGAGCTGTCTGCAGCAAGTGTATCATGGGGAGGGAGCGCATATCAGCTGTTGCAGCCTGTCTGCAGTCTGAGCACGCTTTAGCCCTGACACATCTTGTGTTTGTTCCATTTTCTAATAATTGCACCAAAAGTTGTTGCCTTCTCACCAAGCTGCCTATTGTCCTGTAGCCCATCCCAGCCTTGTGTAGGGCTACAATTATGTCCCAGGTGTCCTTAGACGGCTCTTTGGTCTTGGCCATGGTGGAAAGGTTGGGGTGTGATTTATGGAGTGTGTGTGTGGACAGGTGTCTTTTATACAAGTAATGTGTTCAAACAGGTAATGAGTGCAGAGTAGGAGGGCTTCTTAAAGAAAAACTAACAGATCTGTAAGAGCCAGAATTCCTGCTAGTTGTTCGATTATCAAATACTTATTTCATACAATAAAATGTAAATTAATTATTTAAAAATCATACAATGTGATTTTCTGGATTTTTGCTTAGATTCTGTCTCTCATAGTTGAAGTGAAGCTACAATAAAAATCACAGACCTCTCCATTATTTGTAGGTGGGAAAATTGGCAAACTCTCCAGTGTATCGAATACTTATTTTATGTATCAATACTTATCTTCCCCACTGTATATATGTATTATCATCGGCCAAAAAAAGTGCTACAGCTTTGGGGTCTTGTTGCAGAGACTTTAACCCCTTGCTCTGTGCAGTGCTGAGCTCGGAGGGAACATAATTAGAGATGGGCGAATTTCTCAAAAATTCGATTCTGGCACTTAGCCGAATTTTACCGACAAAATTCGTTTCGTTCCGAATTACTTCAGGCACGAATCGCGTTAAAAAGCACAGCTATTTCCAGGCTGCACAGAGCCTGCAGTGGTGCTGTAGAACTTGCTCCATGCTTAAATATGCAGAGGGAGCTTGGTATGGGTCATTCATACAATGTTGTGTTTTTAGTATGTCACGCACCATGAACTGCACGCCTCGCTATTATGAATCGCTTTCACTATAAATTGGACATGGGCACTTATGGGGGCAAAAAACTGACCAAAAAACTGAAGCAGGAAAGTAGGGGGCCTGATAAAAGTCATGGCAGCAAAGATGGGGAATATAAACATAACTGAGAGAGCATGGGGGATTAATTTGGGACTGGTGTGTGGAGTCTGGTGACGGCGGCAGCCACTGCAGCATGAGGTCAGACCAGTGGCACAATGACATTCTGGAAGTGGCCACAATCAGTACCAGGCCGCAGCGTGGCACATATGACACTGTGTGGAGGTCACTAGGTGCAGCAGCATGAAGGTCAGGCAGTGGCACAATGACAAATTCTGGAGCTGGCAAAAAAAGAGTAGAAAAGAGTGGTACAATGACCACAGTGTGGAGGGCTCACGGGCCAGGAGCAACAGCAAGACAGCATAAGGTCAGTCTGTGGCACAATACCACAGTGTGGAGGGCTCGGCAGCAGCCACATCAGCAGCATGAGGTCAGACAGTGGCACAATGACAAATTTTGGAGGTTGGCACCAAAAAAACAGAGTAGGCCACAGTTGTGGAGGGCACGGACAGCAGCCACGGCTGGCAGCAATGAGTTCAGACAGTGGGGCCAAGACACAGTTGTGGAGGGCACGACAGGGAGTCACTGTCCTAGCAGCATGGAGCGTCAGAGAGTGGCACAATGTCAATCCTGCAGGTGGCATAATAGTATAGGGCCACAGAGCGGCACAATCGAGCTGAGAGCGGATGGTCACGGCAGGCAGCAGCATGAGGTCAGGCCTGGCAGAGACTATGGACAGAGAGTGGACCGGTGATGACAGGAGCAACAGCATGAGGTCAGAGAGTGGCACATGACATTCTGGGGTGGCAAAAGTACCGGCCGCCAGAGATGGCTCTATGACACTGTGGTGGAGGGCCGGCAGCAGCCTAATAAAGCAGCTTGAGTCAGACATGTGCACAATCGACAAAATTCTGTGGACGGTGGCAAAAACAGGGTGGTAGGCCCACAGTGTGGAGGGCACGGCACGCAGCCACCCGCAAGCAGCATGAGGTCAAGACAGTGGCACAAGGACACAGTGTGGAGGGGCACGACAGGAGTCACAGCAGCTAGCATGAGGGTCAGAGATTGGCACAATGACAATTATGCAGGTGGGCAAAAATAGTATTAGGACACAGAGCGGCACATAATGACCACTGAGTGAGGACGCGTTCACGGCCTCGGCGAGCAGCATGAGGTCTAGGCAGGTGGCTCATTGACAGAGAGTGGAAGGTGATGTACAGGAGCAAATCACGGCTATGAAGGCAGGGAGTGCACAATGACCATTATGGAGGTGGCAAATACAGTCAACAGGCCGCCAGCGTGGCACAATGACCACAGTGTGGATGTCACAAGGCAACAGCAACAGCGAGCAGCAGCATGAGCTAAATTAGAGTGGCAACATTGTCAGAGTGTTGAGGTGTGTGGCCCATTACAAGGTCACGCTGGTTATAGACGGTGAGTAGGAAGTTGGGGAGAAACTATTCAGCAGATGTGTGGCATCAGGCGGGTGGCGGCATCAGATTAGTGGCTGAGGCAGGGTGTTTGAACCCAGTTGACGCCTAAGGCATTGGTGTGGGATAATTCACTGGTCCGATCCACCGCCTGAGTCAATCTTGGGACAAAGGTCAGTCGTTTCAACATTTCCCCCGTGGACAAGCGGGTTCTCTTGGGGGGTAACGTTGGCCACCGATCCGCACTGAACACCCCGCTTATGATGCCACACTCTAGGTCAGGGCAGGACAAGTTCTACTCTGCAAACGCGGCAAGTTGCGGCCACACATCCAGTTTTGGCTGCCCAGTAGTCACAGCGGTCTTTCTAACTGGCGTGCAGAGTGCTGTCTCAAAGTAGGACCACAACCTGTTGGTGCAGGGACAACCGGATTGCTCCATGTCTGATGATGTCGCTGTTGGTGATTCCCTCCTCACTAGGCGGATGTGTAGGAAAGCTGCTCATAGGGAATTCACAGACTTAGGTCTACTGCTGATGGAGCTGGTTACTGCTCACATACACCCCACCTTCCCCCTGCTAGCAGCCGGCACACGGCAGAGTAGTACAGTGGTGAGCGCTGTGGAACCCCCCGGGTCAGACTGTCCGAGGGAGGGTCGATTTGCAGCACATAGGCAGCGGCCAAACTGATTACGGAGGATTCTCCCTTTAGTATTTGAGTTTGTCTCTTCCCCTCTCATTGATGCGGAAATAAGGCTCCCACTTTGGACCGGTTTAGCTAGGGTTCCATATAGGGGTGAGAGGAGCCAGAAGTAATCCTCTGCGGATGCTGACTATTCGGCATTGTCAACTGCGCAGGCAAATAAGCATGCTGCCGGGGTACATACTGCACAAGTGAGCTCGAGGGGCTCCCTGGCCTCCATTTCCCTCTACTATAATCGCCACGGTGCTTGGGCGTAATCTGCCTCGTCTCCTACTCTCCATCACCTCCTCAAGCTGCTCTGCTCCTCCTTCTTGTCACCTGGGTAGAAAATCCACTCATCACCAGACAATGCATCTGCTCCTCAATGTCTCATTCATCACTCCTCCTCCATTTCAGTCACCACGGACTATGTAGGCCACGACGGAGAATGTAGTCGCCTACATCTCCAGTCCCTCCCACCAGACAGATTTTTCAGTATCTGTTCACCAGGACATGATCAGCAGTGATTGACGTTATTCAATCCGTAGGTCCTGGCGACTGACAAATAACGTGGCCTCATCGAATGGCCTCAACAAACGGCAGGGTGTCACGCATGAGCTGCCACTGGCTGAATCAAAGGTTAACAGGGGAGTATTCTGTCTGACTGGAATCATCCAAAAAATCGTTAATGCCTTTCTTGTTCATACAGTCGGTCCAACATGTGCAGGGCTGGAATTCCCAGAGGGTGGAAACATTCGCAGATCAGAGGTGTTGGGCGAGGCCGTTCTGCCGCTGCAAATCGAGGAGGGTAGTTCTGGCTTTGTACGGAATGGAAATAAAGTGCATCGCAAGTTTCCTGGACATTTTAAGATTGTTCTGAAGTTCGGGTTGAGACTTCTGGAACTTTTTATCAACCAGATTTGAACACGGTGCGCCTTTGCCTGGAGATAACGATCAGGACCATTCCCTACTCGGTGCAGACGCGGTCACCATGGTCCTCACAATGTCCGTCACACATGCGTTTCCCGATTGCAGTTGGCGCGGAGGAAAGCCACACATCGATTTCTTGCCTGCATGACGCGGTCGCAGTTCCTCCCCAGTGTGACTTCGTTCGCCGAGGCAAGCTATGGTTGTAGAATGCGTGACACCACTGTGCCCTACACATGTGGTATGATGGAGCGAAGTACTTGTGGAAGCTGAGATGGTGGTGTGGTGGAGGAGGAGGAGGCGGACATTCGGCGCAGGAGCAGCAAGTTTGCAACGTGGAGTGAGGAACAGCGGCGTCTCCTGTCCAAAGTTGTTGGGTGCCCTGGGCAGGAAGCACATTCACACCCTGGTGGGCCGTAAAGACATGTACTGGCCCCCCTGACCGTAGTTACAGCTCCAGACGTCCCGCGTGCCGGTCCGATGTACCTTGGAACAAAACCGATATAAGATCTTAGGGACTGACCCATCTTTATGTTCTTCAATATGAAGTGCTGAGTACTGCCTTTTTTGAAAAGAAATTAAGGCTTGGAAACCTCTCCATTCTCGGCTCGGCACTAGCCATTAGTTATCTGAATGGTGCAGAGTCACCATTTGGGAATGGGAGGGACTGCAGTTACCAAACAAAGTGGACAGGAGCACGGTCAGCGCTGCACCTTAGGTTGGTTGGACGCATACTTGTTGTCTCTTTACAATCGCACTCTACCTGAAGACTGCTGCGCCATGTGAGTAGCGAGAGGAGCCCAGGAGCATCTGGACCGGGACGAGGATGTCATAGAAAACAGCTGCTTCTGCAGTTGTGGTGGAGCCTTGACTGGCTGAAAATGGCCATGCGTTTCGCACCAGGCCGCTGCTGCTTGCTTGCAGGCGGAGGATGAACCACCACATATGATGCCACTTTCTCCACTGGCCCACCGGGAGTCGGTGACGCTGCATGTGTTGACGCTAGGGGCCGTTGTCCAACGTTAGTCCCTGGAATCGCTTCATTTTGCCACAGTTTCTACATTATATCCACATATTCGGGCTCCTCCGGTGTCTTAGCAAAGAAAACTCGCCACTCCGCGTGTAGCTGGATTTTACCGCCCATCGCTACCGCACTGATGACTACTGTCCGCCGCAGATGCCTCGCTGAAGCCCCTTTATGTGCACGCTACTGTCTTGGACCTGCGGAAGGGGTTTTCTACCCCTGTGGCCGCTGGCTACCGACATCACACTGTCTGCTACCCTTGCTGACTCACGGCAAACAACCCAAACTTGCCTGGATGCGCCGCTGCCTGATACGCGCAATGCCTGACGCCCTCTTATCCTGCGTATGATGAAGCTCCCACTTGCTTACACCCGGCTCCAAGTGCCGTTCGCTACACATCATTATTTGTGTGTTTCATCGTCACCTACTGTCTCATCACCGGTCTTGGGTAAGCCGAGGCTGACCTCTCACCACCATTGACCTCCCATGCCACTCTCCACACCTATACTTTGCCGCCTACTTGCATGAAGCAGGGGATATTGGCCCCATTTACGTTCGCGCCAAGTAGCTGCTGGACTGCCCTCCTCAAATTGTTCATCCTCGCTATATAGTAGGCGCTGAGCCCAGGACCACATTTAGTAAGTCCATGGCTGACGGGAACTGGTTGGGTCTGAGGTAGGGCTGTGGAACAGGTGAGGTCCGCTCTGACCCGCTCCGGGCCATGCAACGCTAAGTGTTGTGTCTGACGGTTCCCTCCGGACTCTTGGCTGTGGGTTGTCAGATGTCATCTGGGAGGTAAGAGGAGAAGAGGATGATCCTAGTAACCTAATCAGAAACCTTGGGCTTGCTGTACAAACTCCTACGGCCGCTAGATGACAGCTGGGCTGTTGTGCTCACGAGTGACCACCTGCTGCGACGTCCACCTTGCTGTGCTGGCGACCTGGGACCGTTTTCAGAATGTTTGGTGCCACTGCCACTCGCAGTTGCAGAGCCATGCCACCCTCTCTGTCTGACATACTGTTTGTTCTAAAATGTACAGACACTGTTCGTGAATGCTATCACTGTATATATAAATAAAACACCCTGTTTTTGACTCCAAATGAACCCAGTAACTAGCTTGGGTATCCCTTGGATATAATTGCGCTCCACAAATGGCCAGGAAAAATTTACTTGGTATGGTGTCGTTTACCATTGCACTGTGTGTTTTACTAAATGTAAAATGCACATAAACAGGCTTAATTTAAACTTCGCTTGTGAATATGCTACCAAGAAAAAATGTATATATTTCGGTGTTGAAAAAGACGGTTTATTTTTGTCAGACAGCAGTACAAAAACAACGCCTTAATTAACCTGAGGTAATTGAGCAATAGAATTGAGCCACCACAAACTTAGTAGCTTTGTAGCGTGTTACAATGTGTATTTTCTTTACGCCACACAAAAAAGAGGATAAAATTGTAATTAACCTTTGCTTGTGAATTAGGTACCAAAAAAAAAGAAAATTGTTTATTTTGGCGTTGAAAGCACGGTTTTATTTTTGTTCATGCACACAGCAAACAAGACGCTTTAATTAACCCTGGATGTAAATTGCGCAATAGAATTGGAGTAGCAACCACAAACTAGTAGCTTTGTAGGTGTTTTACAAATGGCGTATTTTCTACGCACACAAACAGAGATAAAATTGTAATTATACCTTTGCTTGGGAATTATGCTAACAAAAAAAAAAAATATATATTTGGCGTTGAAAATGATGGTTAATTTTTGTCAGCACACAGCAAAACAAACGCTTAATAACCGTGCGATGTAAATTGCGCATATAGATTTGAGCCACCACAAACTTGTAGCTTTGTAGCGTATTACAATGGCGTATTTCTACGCAACACAACAAAGATAAAAATTGTAATTATCCTTTGCTTGTGAATTAGGGCTACCATAAAAAAAATTTTATTTAATTTGGCGTTGAAGAAAGACGGTTTATTTTTGTTCTGACAGCAGCAAACTTCGCTTAATTAACCCTGGATGTTAAATTGCGCAAAATAGAATTGAGCCACCACAAACAGTAGCTTTGTAGCGTATTACAATGGCGTTTTTTACTACGCCAACACAACAACAAGAGATAAAATTGTAATTAACCTTTAGCTTGTGGAATTAGGCTACCAAAATAATAATATATATATTTGGCGTTGAGAACAAAGACGGTTTATTTTGTCAGCAACCAGCAAACAACGCTTAATTAAACCCCTGGATGTAAATTGCCGCAATAGTGAATGATGCCACCACAATACTAGTTGCTTGTGTAGCGTGTTACTCCCAATGGCGTATTTTCTACGCCACAAAACAAGAGATAAAAATTGTAATTAACCTTGTTGGTGAATTAGGCTACCAAAAAAAAAATATATATTTGGCTGTTTGAAAAAAGACGTTTCTTTTTGTCAGCACAGCTAGCAAAACAACGATCTAATTAACCCCTGGATGTAAATTGCGCAATTGAATTTAGCAGCAAAAATGAATGTGTTTTTGTAGTTGTAAAATAAAAACGCGGGTTTCTTTAAATGAATAAAACAGGTAATTGGACTTAGATCCCACTTGGATATTGAATGTTATGCAGCTGCTTGTGGAACGCACATCTGGATTTCAGATCCAATACCCAAAAAATCGATAAATTGACATTCAGTGATTAGGTCTCTGAGACAAGCTGAGACACCCCACAAAAATCGCTGTGTAAAAATCAGTTCTTAGTGAAATTGCGCTATACTCCCGCCAGCAGCTCCATCCATGTCAGTACTGTTGAGAGGATGTGACTCCCCAGCGTATGCGCGTCGGCTGTTATAGTGCGGTGTCGTACAGAATCCAGTGCCGGTCTCTGGATTGGCTTCATCTCTGCACATGTAGATGCAGGCTATGCCCTTCTTCCTCCCTGAGTGTTTGGCCCCTATGTAAACGCCATGTGCTCCGCAGCCATGCTTGTGCAGTTTATTCAATGAAAAGCACACCTTAGTTCACAGCCGAAGTACACCAAGTTCGATTTTCGTTCCGAACCGAAGTTTTCTGATAATTCTAACGAATTTTCCACTTCGTTATTGATTCGATATACACCATCTGTCACATAAACATAAATTGTTTACAAATTACATTGGTTCCCTCCAAGCTCAGCTTTGCAGAGAGCCGGAGGTTAAAGTCTCTGCAATAAGACAATAAGACCCCAGAGCTGTAAGACTTTTTGTTTTTGGCCGATTATAATTTCAACACTATAATTCCCACTTTAAAGGGGAACTGTGTCTTATTATGTTGTTACCATAAATACCCATTAATTTTGCTTAAACAATGCAGGGGGAACTTATGTAGGACACTCCCAATTTCACTTAGTAAACAAGGACTACTAACCAGCTCTGGTTTTTATCATTTTTTTTTTCTCTTTAGGTTCATTCTCCAATTTTATGCTGTAGATGAAATATGGAAACTGAAAATGCCAAGTTTGCTTTTCAAAAACATATAATAAACAGGAATTGAAAGTCGATTGTACACAATTCCATTTTTATATTGAGAACAAATTCCATGTGTTTTCTATAAAGTATCTGCCATGCTGTAACCAAAACTAGCAAGAATAAAAGGGGCCTACGTTTGGAAAAATGGAAGTGACGGCAATACTATTGTTTTCTATCATCTTATATACACTGGTTCCATAGACACCATTGTAAGCAGTTCTATTGATTATCTACAGTTTTTAAAATAATATTTCTATCTTAGACCTGGGGTGCTCCTGTTTAAGGCAGTTATGGCATAGTCACAGGATATGCCTTAGACGGGCAAGATGGAGTACTTCTTTAATGTAAGCACATTAAAAGGGACGGTGCTTCTTTATGTTAGTAGAGTCCATCCAAAAATAAGCTTATCACATGCTGACTTGTTGCTGGAAATCTCAGCAATCACCTGTGATGTTTTGGGAACTTCAGCAGTAACAGCACCTCCAGAGGAGAAATAAGGTATTACATGGTGCCCATTGAAATTATGGCTACATCTGTGAAGTGCACAAAGGGCTGGGTGAAAGAGAGAGATACTCTACGTAGTCACACAGAATATATCCACAGAGGATTTGACAGGAGGTTTACTAAGCCGGTTTCTTTACTTAGTCTTGTTTAGACATGTCCTTTCTCATATTGATAACAACCTTGAAAGAGTTATTGAACCTCACAAAAGTAACGGTCTTTCCCTAGGATAGGCCATCAGTATTAGATTGGTGGGGTCCTACTCCCTGACCACTGCTGATCAGCCAGTTACATGGACCACAGTGCTCATGTGAGCCCTGCAGCCTCATCAATGTTAACAAGTGTTCCTAAATGTAATCATTGTACTTTTAAGTTATCATCAATAGGAAATTAATAAACATAAAAAGTTGAGCACACATGATCGCAAGGATGCACAAACAGTTGAAAATATGCACCAAAGACTGCAGGTGCAGAAGAGCAGATTGCTATTCCAGGCCGACTCTGGAGTATAATATAGGATGTAACCCAGGATCAAAAAAGGATAAGCAATGTAATATATGTAAACAGTGACTGCACCAGAAGAATAGTAAGTGCAGCTCTGGAGTATAATACAGGATGTAATTCAGGATTCAGTAGCAGGATAAGTTAGTATAATGTAATGTACATTGAAACTGCTCACAGCAGAATAGTGACGGCAACCTCTGGAGTATGTAACAGGATGTAATTCAGGATCAGTTACAGGATATGGAATGTATGTAACTCAGTGACTGCACCAGCGGAATAGTGAGTGTGCAGCTCTGCAAGGATAATACTGATGTAACTCTGGATCCAAGGTATTAATATGTATGTACACAAGTGACGTGCACCTGCAGAATAGTGAGTGCAGGCTCTGCGAGTATAAATCAGGATGTAACTCAGGATCATGTACAGGATTAAGTAATGTATGATTACACGGACTGACCCAGCAGAATAGTGAGTGCAGCTCTGGAGTTATTTTATACTCGTTTTTAACTCAATGATCAGTACAGGATAAGTAATGTATGTACAAGTGAAAACCTGCACCAGCAGAATAGTGGAGTGCAGCTCTGGAATTTAATACAGGATGATACTCAAGGATTAGTACAGGATAAGTAACGCATGCTACACAGTGACTGCTACAGCAGAATAGTGAGTGAAGCTCTGGACAAGATACAGGAATGTAAACTCAGGATTTGTACAGGATAAGTCATGTATGTACACAGTGACTGCACCAGCAGAATGAGTGCAGCTCTGGAGTATAATACAGGATATAACTCAGGATTAGTTAAAGATTAGCAATGTAATGATTTTTACTCCCCTTATAATGGTCCAGAGGACCAAGTAAACATTGCTCGGGTTTATCAGGAATCCAGCGTGTATAGCACTCCGCTTGTAAACATAGATGATAGTCGGCATCTCCTCCGGTAAAATATATCCAAATTTTATTTAAAACATGTTAAAATCTTAATAAAGAAACAAAACTGCCAGCGAACACATTTCAGGCCAATAAGGTTACTTGATCACAACACCTATCACAGTTGTGATCAAGAGGCCCTTGGCCTGAAATGCGTTAGATAACATGTTCGTTTTCTTTTTTTTTTTTAGATATATTTTAACATGCCATAAATAAAATTCTGGAATACACATTCTAGGTTGTGTTCCCTTTGACATTGTATGTCATGTCTGTAATTTACATACATGGAACACCACCATTGTCTATCTGCACCCATTTGATAATAATGATAAAATAACTTTGAGGTCTTCTTTCCTTTGTGCTTTAGATCATCGGAACTGAACATGTAATACACAGCGGAATGAGTGAAAACAGATCTAAGAAGTGACTATAATGTATCACACCTCCACTAACTGCAACTCTTAATTTCTACTGACAATTCATATCTCATGATGATACGAGCGGAAGACGAGCAGTGGGATACTTATTGCTTAGAGACAGATGTTCAAAAAAGAGGTCTCCTTTTGCACCTATTTTACAGTAACAATATCCAATGTTACCTAAACTATGCTAATCTGCCTTGTATCGGGAGGATGGTTGTAAACATGTCAACCCTTCCTTGGGGATGCAGATTCGATTAAGTAGAATAGATGTTACTCTTTCATACTGGGAGGAATTATACTTACCATGAGGTCACTTTCTTCTACTTTGCACTCTAGAAGGCATCAAGATACTGTAGAATCTAATGTAAAAACCTTGCCATGAATAAATATGAAGATGTGAACTATATCCCCTCATTATTAATCTATGTGAAAGGGGTGGTCAAGGTGGCACCACTAGGCCTTATCTGGTTAATTGGAGCATGAGCTGGAGGAATCAGACTATAACTGTGTGTCTGGAGTCAGTAACCCGTGTGGAGACTAGAGTATGGGCGAATTTCCTCAAAAATTCGGTTAGCTCTCGACTTCGGCTGAATTTCCAGACAAAAAAAATTCAGGGTACCGAATTGCTTTGGGACGATCACGTTAAAAAAGACAGCTATTTCCAGGTGGCACAGAGCCTGGAGGTGTGCGGTAGAACGTTGTGCCATGCTTAAATATGCAGAGGGGGAGCTTGGTTTGGTCTTCATACAATGTTGTGTTTTAGTATGACTACGCTAGATGCTGCCGCCGTCTTAGAATCGCTTCACTATAAAAATTTCCCTGGAGTACTTAAGAGGGCAAAAAAACTGGACCTAAATAATCATGAAGGGGGAAATGTACGCCTGATAATGTCATGCCAGCGAAAGCTGGCAAAAAAAACAAGCTAGAGAGCTCAGGTGGCAACATCAGTGACAGAGTTTGGAGGTGACGGCGGCCAGCCACGAGCAGCATTGAGGTCAGGCAGTGGCACAATGACATTCTGGAGGGGGTCAAAACAGTAAATAGGCCACAGCAGTGGTACAATGAACAGTGTGGGGTTACCGGCAGCAGGCATGAGGTCAGACAGTGGCACAATGACACAGTGTCTAGGGTCACCGGCAGCCTAGCCACAGACGCTGCATGAGGTCGACAGTGGCACAATGACATTTTGGAGGTGGCCAAAACAGGTGTAATAGGCGACAGCAGTGGCTACATGAACGAGAGTGGAGGTGACAGCAGCAGCAGCTGAGTCTGAGAGTGGGCACAATGTCCTTCTGGAGTGGTGGCAAAAAACAGAGTAGGCCACAGACGTGGCACAATGGACAGAGAGTGGATGGAGTGACGGCGCTATGGAGCAACAGCATGAGGTCAGAGAGAGTGGGACACAGTGAGACAGTTGTGGATTGTCATGGCACCACGCTAACACAGCAGCTGCATGGGGTCAGAGAGTGGCACACAATGGGACACAGTGTCGGAGGTGCGGTGAGCAGCATGAGGTCATGGACAGAGGCACAATGACATTCTGGAGGTGGCCAAAAACTGGATATGCACAGAGTGCACAATGACAGAGAGTCGGAGGTGACGGCGCAGGGAGGCAACAGCATGATTTGGTCAGAAGAGTGGCAACAATGACAGAGTGTGGGAGGTTCATGGCAGCAGCCCCAGCAGCAGTATGAGGTCGGACAGTGGCACGAATGACAGTGTGTGGAGGTGGGGGTGGTAATACCGAGTCCCTGGTAAAGATGGTTGGTGTGCAGATGCGAGTAATCGGCAGCTTGTGTGGCATCAGGTGGGTGCCGGCGATCAGAAATTGTGGCTGATGAGGCAGTGTGAAGTTTGAACCCAGTTTTATTTCTCTCAGTTTGTGGGTGGAGGACGTCAGGGTAGTTGAACGCCTAAGGCATTGGTGTGTGGAAATCCTGGCCGATCCTCGCCTGCTGATTCTATCTTGACCAAAGGTCAGTTGTTTTCCTTACATTTCCAGTGGACAAGCAGGGGTTCGTCCTTGGGACCGGGGTATCATGGCCCCCCCGAAAATCCGGATTATCTTCCCGCTCTGCACTTGGCCACACTACTGGCCGGGCAGGAAGCTCCCCCCTCTCCACTGAAGCACGGGCAAGTTGCGGCCACACAATCCAGTTTGGCTGCCCAGTAGTCCAGCGGATCTTCTAACTGGACATGGCAGAGTGCTGTCCAAGTAGGCCACCACGTGTTGGTTCAGGGTCTGCTCCAGGTCCTGCTGCTGTGCTGCTGGCGACACTGCCCTCCTCTCTTGCCGGGGTGAAGAAGAAAAGTGTCATCAGTGACTCCAGACTTAGTTGCTGCTGATGGTGCTGGTATTGCTCCTATACCCCACCTTCCCCGCAGCCGCCCCGCCTGGCACTAGTACTGTGAGCGCATCTGAAGATGAAAGATTCCTCCGGGTCCAGGACCTGTCGAGAGGACGGGACGATGCTACTTAGGCAGCGGGCACAACGACCTACGGTGGATTTCCCTTAAGTAGTTGAAGTTTGTCCTCCCTCTCATTAGCTGGGGGAAAAAAAATGATCACCATTTTCGGGACCCCGGTAGCGAGGGTCCAATAGGGTGGAGAGCCAGAAAAGTCATCCCCTCTGCCGGGCATGATGTACTATTCAGCTGTCAACTAGCCAGGCAAATCAGCATGCTGACGCTGGCCATCTGCACACAGTGACTCAGAGGGAGGCTCCCTGCCTCATCTCCACTGTATACTTGCACGGTGGCTTGCGGGCTCATCAGCCTCGCGTCTTCCTTCCTTTCCATCTACTCCTCCAGATGTCCTGATCCTCCTCTCTTGTCACCTGGGTAGTAAAATCCACTCATTTCACCAGACAAAGCTTCTGCTCCAATGCTCTCTCCTCCTCCATTTCATCCCCACCGGACTCATGTGGCAGCGATTGGATGTAGTCGCACTTCTCCAGTCCCCTGCCCATGACAGATTTTTCAGCATCTGGTTCCAGGACATGAAGCAGAGGTAATGACGTTATTCATCCCGTAGTCTGGGGGCGACTGACAAAAATAAGTGGCCTCCTCGAATGGCCTCAACAAACGGAGGTTGTCCACGCATGAGTGTCTGTGGCTGACATCAAAGTTTACACAGGGGAGTACTCTGTCCGCTCTGGGATCAATCAACAAATCGTTAATGCCTTTCTCTGTTCATTCTTGTGGTCAAAATGTTGCAGGCTGGTAAAAATTACCAACGGGTGGAAACATCGCCACATCAGAGTGTGTTGGGGTGAGGCCGTTCTGCCACTGCAACTCGATGAGGTGTTCCTGGCTTTTTAGGAAATTGATGAAAGTGCAGGTTTAGTGCACAGTTCCTGGCCATTTTCAGAATCTTCTGAAGATCGGTGGAAGACTTCAGGAACCTTTTCACAACCAGATTAACACGTGCGCCATGCAGGGCGCATGGACCATCCCTCCTCGGTGCAGCGCGGACACCATGTTCCTCCCATTGTCGTCACCATGGTTCCGATTTGCAGTTGGCGCGGAGAAAGCCACACATCGATTTCTTGCTGCATGACGCGGAGCAGTTCCTCCCAAGCCAGGTGTAGAACTGCGTGACACGCTGTGCCCTACACATGTGGTATGATGGAGCAGTACTTGTGGAGGCTGAGATGGTGGTGGTGGTGGAGGAGGAGGAGGCGGACATTGGCGCAGGAGCCGCAGTTTGACAACGTGGAGGAGAAAGCGGCGTCTCCTGTCCAAGTTGTTGGTGTGCCTGGGCCGGAAGCACATTCACCCAGTGGGCCGTAAAGGACATGTACTGGCCCTGACCGTAGTTACAGCTCCAGACGTCCGCGCTGCCGTGCACCTTGGAACAAACGGATAAGCTCAAGGACTGGCCCACCTTCTGTTCTAAGGATTTATGAAGTGCTGGTACTGCCTTTTTGGAAAAGAAATTACGGCTTGGAACTCTCCATCTCGGCTCGGCACAAGCCATTAGTTCTCTGAACGGTGCAGAGTCCACCATTTGGAAAGGGAGGGACTGCAGCACCAACAACTTGGACAGGAGCACGGTCAGCTTCTGCACCTTAGGATGGTTGGACGCATACTGTTGTCTCTTTGCAATCGCCTCGCTGAACGACTGCTGGCGCCATGAGTAGCGAGGAGCAGGAGCATCTGGACCGGGAGATGATGTCAAAGAGAAACAGCTCCCTTCTGCAGAGGTGGTGGAGCCTTGACTGGCTGCAATGGCATGCTGTGCCACTGGCGCTGCTGCTGCTGCTTGCTGCGGCGGCAGGATGGACCACCACATCTGAGCCACGTTTCTCCCAGGCCACCGGATGGTGACGCTGCATGTGTTGACGCAGGGCCGTGGGTGCCAACGTTAGCTCCCTGGCCACGCTTCACTTTCTGCCTACAGATTCTAAATATACCCATATTCGGCTCCTCCGGTGTCTTAGCAAAGAACTGCCACACCGCCGAGTATCGGATTTTACCGCCAACGCTCCGCACTGAGTGACTACTGCCGCCGCTGCCTCGCTGAGCCCCTGTGCCGCTACTTTCTTGGACCTGCGAAGCGGGTTTTTTACCCGTGGCCACTTGGCTCCCGACCTCACACTGCTGCTATCCTGCTGACTCCACGGCACACACAACCCACTTGCTGGCTGCGCCGCTGCCTGACGCGCAAGCTGACGCCCTCTTCTCCTGACGATGATGAAGCCCTTGCCTCACCCGGCTCCCAGTGCGGTCGGCTACATCATCATCTATTTGTGTTTCATCGTCACTGCTGTCCTCATCACCGGTCTTGGTATGCAGAGGCTGACCCCTCACAACATGACCTCCCATGCCACTCTCAACATCTATACTTTGCCGCCTACTGCAAGAAGCAGGGGATATTGGCCCATTTCTTCGCTGCCAAGTAGCTGCTGACTGCCCTCCTCAAATTGTTCATCCTCGCTATATAGTGGCGCTGAGCCCAGACCCACATAGTAGATCTCTGGCTGAGGGAACCGGATGGGACAGAGGCCGGTTGAGGACAGGTGAGGGCCGCTGACCTGCTCCCGGGCTATGCCAACTAAGGGTTGTGTCTGACGTTCTCACCGACTCTTGGCTGGGGTTGTCAGATGTCATCTGGGAGGAAGTGGATGACCTAGTAACCAATCAAGAACCTTGGGTTGCTGACAACACACGGCTCGCTAGATGAAGCGGCAGTTGTGGCCTCACGAGTGACCCTGCTGCCGACGTCCCCTTGCTGTGCGTGCGACCTGGGCCTGGAATGTTTGTGCCTCTGCCACTCGCAGGTGAAGAGCCTGCCACCTCTCTGTCTGACATACTGTTTGTTCTAAAATGTACAGACTGTTTAATGAAGATATTTGTATATGATAAATACACACCTGTATTTGACTCCAAATGAAAATTCGTAACTTGGTAAATGGGGT